>ML809773.1:175733-212186 GCA_009831015.1 Picea engelmannii | reverse complement strand
ATTTGCAAGTTCCTCTTTTAAATTGGAAAGTTAAAAGTCTGGAATTCGTCTGATGATGCTCTAGAATTAGCAATTTAAATTCATGTGATTCTCTTCTCAACTATTTCAGAATTCATTTTAATATACTCTGAAGCAGTTATGTGTTTTCCTTTTTCCTCTTTTTCCATGCAAATTTCAGTTTGAAAACTCAGACTCATTGCCTCACTTAGCCTTTCTCCTCTAGATAACTTCTAATGACCTGCTACTGCATTATTTATTTATGACTCCATAACCCAAATGTTACCCCTCATTTCTTCAGAAACTTCATAATACCCCCCAAAGCGAACCAAATCTAGACAATGATTTCCAAAGAAATATCAAGTGACATGAGAGAGCCTTCTCTGAGTTGGGTGAGCTAGTGCCCAGTTCTAAAGCTGGTTGAAACAATTACCTTTGTCATTTTTCTATCATCTAGACAAAATTTACGGAGTGCTAACATTATGGCGTCATTATTGTGGATGAAATTGAAAAGTTTCCTTGGGAAAGAACGACATGGTTGAGTTCTAAGGCCTGAGAGTAGCAGACACTTGGGCACATATTGGTTGTATTCTTGCTCTGGCAACTCCACACATCAGAAAATCAGTTTGAAGGTGATTCCACTAGTAGAAGAATCCATAAATTTAAATTTTCAATGGAGAATCCACTCTCAATATAGAATCCGACTTCCAAAACATTATTGGAAACTCAACTCAATCTTCAAATGTAATTCGGAGGCTCCACTAGAAATGAGATCCCTTGACAGAGGTATGAAAAGACATTATGGAAGAAAAAAAGTATTTAAAATTGGATTTTTCCAAAGCATTTTATTGTTTGTTATAAGTTTCCTCTGGTCCTTCCTTAAACATGTTAGACTAATGTTTCTTTACCTACTGCATTCTAATGATAATCATGAGAATCTTGCAATTGTATATCTTCCTCTTAAAGCTGTACATGCATATCCTCCCTATATCATTGATCTTGATAAAAAAAATCCATCTGGGCCATGTGATGACCATAACCAAGTTGACGACCCCAGGAAACCAGGGTCGATATTTCATCTCCTGCACTTGATCCAACACCCTCCAAGACTCAACATAGATACAAAACCTTAAAGTTACCCCACATCCTTCATGATTTTCCTCCAAAACACTATGACTACCTACCTATGTTTGATGGGGAACCTGATACCATCTCAGCTGGAAAACACATCCAAGGGTTTGAGCATTTTCTATATTTGTTTGAGAATGACCATGATGATGTTTGTATGAGGGCCTTCTCTCAATCCTTGAAAGGAGACACCAAATACTGGTTTAAAAATTTGTAGCCAGAGACAATTATCTCATGGGAGGAATTGAAAGATGTATTTTTAAATTTTTGGGGCAGGAAGAAATATTTGGGTTGAAAGAAATTCAACCCATTGAAGTTGTTTCCATGCTCCATTATGCAACTACTCTCCATCAAGATTCATCTTTCCTCTTGATGGAAAGAAGACCTAAGTCCTTACAGCAAATGTTTAATGATGCTCAAGACATTCAACACAACATCCAAGCATGTAAACAAATCCAAAATGAGGGACTGCATGCTCAAGAACGTGAAAGTGAATATGAAAAGAAAAGGGTTGATTGGGATCTTGAGCATAGAATTGACAATATCATAAGTCCTCTTGAAGTTTCCAAAACCAATGATTCTGCAAGAGGGGGTGTTGATCCATCTCATGATAAACAAAGGGTTGATTGTTTTATGTATTCATTTGTAGACAGTCAAGAATATGAGTTTACGAACCAGTTTGTTGAAGAATAGTTTGATGTTCCCAGTTTGTTCTTGTTAGATGACATCACATATGTAGTTGATTTGCCTGTATATGACAAATATGAGGATGATTGTGATGTTGAAGACGTTCTTTTTCAGCATCACGGTGAGATAAACGAACTTACGTATCACAGTTACAAAGAGAAAAGTGTTGGATCAGCTGAAGAGAATTCTCTACCTTTATGCTTTGCTGCATTTAAATTGTTGAAAGAAAATTCTAATATCATTATTGAGACAAACGAATTTGTGCTAATGCAAAATCACACTAAACTAATGAAACAAATTAACAAGATATTGCAGCACTCCTCTTAGGTGTTTGATGTCCCTATTACTTGTTGTGTATAAGATCTTGTAAGTTCAAAAGTGTATCCATTGGTCGAAGATAAAGCCGAAAAAGAGCATGTTCGACAATCCAAAGATATTGAAAAATGTGCCTATGAAAACAGTGAAGAAATTGAAGAAAGTTTGAAATAAGGTAAAAGGACCTTGCCATTGTGTTTTTCCTCTTTCAAACTATTGAAACAAAATATTTGTAATGTTTCAAATAAAAAAGCATCCAGACATGATGTTAAATATAAAGAAAGTAGTGGACTTACAAATAAAAACTATCTTCCTTTATGTTGTTCTTTCTTTGAATGATTGAAAGAAAATCATGATATAACATAAGAATCAAGGAAGTTTGACTGTGTTCACAGTAGCACTGCTTTACATGAGGAAATTGTTATCAATAAGGAATATCAACAACACCCACATGCACTAAATGATCATGTAGCTGATTACTTGAAAGGATATTCCAATTCGGAGTTACAACTTGTGCTTAACCACTAAATCAAAGAATAAGTTGATCAAGAAATTGTTTTTAAAAGTCATTTTTCTTCTTATAAGATTAATGTAGATGTTCAACAATATTTCCAGCGTTATTTTTTCAGCATCCAGTTGAGAGCAGTTTGCAAAGTTCAGTTTTAAAATTTGACGTTCAGTCTCCAAGATACAACAAGATACACGCACATATTTTGAAAGTGGCCTAATGAGGAAGGCACCGGGTCTACAGTTTTTTGCTACCTCACAGGGAGGATAGCATCCCCAGTTGGAGCCTATGTTATCACCATAAAAATTACACTTGAAATACGAGTTTCAGATTTAATGGGGGACTAAAGAGATGAAGAGACATGGAATGATTTGGAGGTCTAGGTCATATGTGGTGGCATGTGGAAAAATATAGCAAGAGAAAAAAGGAGAGGATTCAATGGACCGTGGATCTTGCAGTAACCCAGATCAATGACCGAAACCCATATCGGGTGGTGAAATAGCGTGAATTTTAATTATGTGAAGGCATGCCAGGGAAAACTACCACAATTTTATTCATGGATGTGTGGTGCCTTCAGAGGTACATCGGGGCAAAAAGCAGTCTGCCTAAAACTGTTTTCCCAAAAGCCATGATGTCATGTGTTCTAATGTCATTTGAATATGTCAAATCAACAATCCATGTGCGGGAAGATAACGTCTAGTCAAATCACCTCATGCCACTCGTTCAGGTACTTCACGTCTGTGTAATGCTAGGCGAACGCCACTAGATAACTAAATCTAAGGCTCATCATTTGAAATATATTGGCCAAGCGTGATAAACCAACATACCTGCAAGTAATATTGTTGGTAATTCATGATTGAGACTCAAGGACTACCGATATTCAAATATGGGTGGCATTATTCTGCTCTGGGAAATTGTCATCTCATTCACAAGAGAAGTAATCTCAAACTGGATTGATTTCCTGATTTCTATAGAGTTAAGGAAAACAAAAATCATGGTCTCTACAAAGTTGGAAGATATGCACAAATACAATCAAACAATATCTAGTGAAATAGTGTTTTCAACTAACATGGCAATCTTATCAATGAGTAAGAAACAAAGGTCGATTGCGCAGATATTAGCAACCAAATTCCATACTGACCCTACGATAAAACTAGAATCAGGGGTCAGATTAAATCCTATTATGAGGGACCTAATCATCAATGGACATGCGGATGAACTCTACAAGCGATAAGTGAAGAAGAAACGAAGAAAATGATAGAAGGAAGAAACCAAAGCTGAGGCGGTCGAAAGTGTTGGGTAAAATCAACCAGGCTGGTTGAACACTCTAAAAGAGGAAATCACCGGGCTGGAATAAATTCTCAAGTGGAATTGAGTATGTTCCAACAATTTTGGGGCATATGGCGTTCAAAGAAAAAGCCTCAGATATCTCAGACATGTTTGTAACGTTCCCTGTAAAATAGGAAAACTATCGTTATACATTACTCCTTTTTCTAACCAACCTCTATATTTAGAACTATGGGGAAGTTTAATCATTTTGAATTCCATGTGTAAATCCTCTATATATATATCATCCCAAGGATATAGAAGGCATGAGAGAAGGAAGGGGCCTGACCTTGTTGTAGGTAGACTTTGTAAGATCATGGAACTAAACTGAATATATGATGCAAAAGCAAATTTTTGAAATGTTTATGAAAATATTCTAATTGGTTGTGATATGAGTTCTATCTTCTTTCATAGTGTGTGTTTCCCATGTCTTTAAAATTCCATTTGCAAGTTCCTCTTTTAAATTGGAGAGTTAAAAGTCTGGAATTCATCTGATGATGCTCTAGACTTAGCAATTTAAATTCATGTGATTTTCTTCTCAACTATTTCAGAATTCATTTTAATATGCTCTAAAGCAGTTATGTGTTTTCCTTTTTCCTCTTTTCCATGCAAATTTCAATTTGAAAAATCAGACTCATTGCCTCACTTAGCCTTTCTCCTCTAGATAACTTCTAATGACCTGCTACTGCATTATTTATTTCTGACTCCATAGCCCAAATGTTACCCCTCATTTCTTCAGCAACTTCATAATACCCCCCAAAACAAACCAAATCTAGCCAATGATTTCCAAAGAAATATCAAGTGACATTAGAGAGCCCTCTATGAGTTGGGTGGGCTAGTGCCCAATTCTAAAGTTGGTTGAAACAATTACCTCTGTCATTTTTCTATCATCCGGACAAAATTTACAGAGTGCTAACAAATTCCTCGAAGAAAACAAATAAGCAGACCAGTGGTCGAGTCCCCCGACCAGATTTTTGTTCACAAAATAGAAGACCTGATAAATTTCACCCTCAATGAAATCGAACATTCTCTTAATATAATCCCTAAAACACCAGCCGACAACTTCTCTGAGCCAGACGATCTTTCTAAAGAGGAAGGGTTTCACTCAAAAATCTCAGCTTCAGGATCCGAAGATATGGAAGATAACAATGACCATAATGAAGAAAGGGGAGACCCACCTTAGAAAAGTCAACCTTGGTTGGCCAGAGATGATTTGGACATACCTATATGAGTACATAACCTCCCCCAACATCCAAAGAAGTTACTCCCTAAATTTGACCCTAAAACCTCAGGATTGCCTGAAGACCATATCAAAAAATTCATACTAGCTATCAGACTGATGAATTCCCAACACGAAGACATAGTATGCAGGATTTTCCTATACACTTTTGAGAACTCAGCCTCCACATGGTATTTTGACTTACTTATAGGGTCCATAACTAGTTGGACGAAGTTTCAAAAGGATTTTTTAAACAAATTTGTAGAAGAAACCACTACAGGAGTTTTGATGGTTGAATTGTTCACCACCAACATGAGTTCAAAGGACAAGGTTAAAGATTTCAATCAAAGGTTTACCACTATCTTAAAAAAAATTCAACCCAAATCTAAAACCTACTCAGGAGTTGCAAATTGAAGTATATGTTAATTCTCTCCCAACTTCTATTTCCATGTTTGTAAAGAGGGCTACCAAACCAACCCTAGCTGAGAATTTTGAAGAAGCCAAAATGATAGAGTTCCAAATGAAAGGATGCAAAGAAGGATAAGTATGATTAGTTAAGAAAGAAGTTCAACCTCCTCCCAAGAGAGGACTCTTGTTAACTAGACCCTTAGGGAAACAAATAGAACAAGATCCTGAAAAGGGAAGTGGGGACATAGAGGACCTACAACGCATGGTCAATAAGTTTTCAAACAAAATCATAGACATGGAGAGAAGTGAAGGGAAGGGAAACCAAGGCCAAAGTCCCTATAACCATTTATTTCAAAAGAAATCCACCATTCAAAGCAATTGACACTCCCCCAAACAAATTAAACATCGATCTGGAAAATCTAGCATTCTACTCTTTCTGTACTTATCATCAAAAGAATCACTCTGAAAGAGACTGTCCTCAATGGGTGCATGCCATCAATTTGATGGTCAACCTATTTATAGATGAAGTCTCCCTAACTGGACAATCAAGTGGATCAATTATGAATATTTTCAATCAGGAAGAAGTTGCTCCCCTAGAAGAAACAACCATGTTGATATCGGACCTTGACCTACCTATGCCTTTCGATGACCTATTTGAGGTTCAAGAACCACCCGCAGAAGTCTTGGTTGTGCAAACACGAAGTAGGGGTCAACCTGTCTCAAACCACCTTACTACGACCCCAAATTCGGGAGGAAAACCATCTCTCGGTCACCTAAAAGCACCTTTTTCTCCCCGAAGAAACCCTATAAACATTCATACACACGAATCAACCAAGCTAGATTACAACATAGTAGAAGATTTGAAGAAGTTGAAGGAAAATATATCCGTTATGGACATATGTAGAATCCCTCAATAAAAGGATTTTTGATTACAAGCATTGAAATCAGTAGAAAATCCTACAACAAAGTACTGACGAAGGAGGAAGTCTAACTCCCACGGATCTAAGAAATAAACCAACTATGAACGCTTGTTCTGAAGATAATAAGGGAAAACCTTTTGTCCCACTGTTCCTTTTAACGTTTAGAGTCTTCAACAAAAACCTCCATAACTATTTGTTTGACTCAGGAGAATCTTCTAATGTTATGCCACTGTCTATTTGCAAGGCATTAAACATAATTCCTCTCAAAAGAAATAAACATGTGATATAGAGAGACAGAAACCAGGTCAAGGTCATGGGATAACTCAAAGATGTAATGATTAGAATAGTTACACATCCCAAATTTGTTCAAGTAATTGACATCATTGTAGTAGATATCCCAGAAGTTTATGGATTGTTATTGAGTCGATATTGGTCCGAGAAGTTAAACATATAATTTAGTACAGACTGGGCTCACTGTTAGGGCCCTAACCCGCACATAGGTAGATTAATATATTCGGATGTAATAAAGGTCAATATTAATAAGGCCTTTTAATAAAATAGAATAAGGTAGATGTAAGAAGACCTAATAGAAGCTTCCACTTCTAGAAGGATCCTCCTCTAGACTCTTCTTTTGATAAACATTTTTTATAAATAAGGGTCGAGGGTATGAAAACCCTAGCTTGGAGATTATTGTAACACAACATTGCTCGATTGGAGGTTGCCCCCTCGAAGAGGCCTATGAACATTGCTTTCTAAATCAAAGTGTTATTTCTATTGTTGTTCGTATATCATTTATGTGTTATTGTGGAGATTATGCAGGATATTTTACTGTTATTCTACCATTTCTAGCATTTTATTTCTGTTTTGCATATTTTTTATATCTGGTATCTTGCAAGTGGTATCAGAGCACTTTCCTTGGCAGAAATTGTGGGAATTTTTTTTTAAGGGTAGAGACGTATTCTGGTGTCTTTAAACCACAGAGATCTTTTGTTATGTGCATAAACCCACGGTTGAGGGATTCATACATGCAGGAAATACAAGTGGTTCTTAAGCGCACATTTGTTGGCCACCCTTGTAACCCTGTTGGTACCCCTTCGAGTGGTAGCACATTAGACAACACCTGTGTACGGATCGGCCTAGATTTCCTGAAGCCCTCTTTAGATAAACCTATCTGCCGCCAGACTGTTGTAGTGTCACTGAGAACAACACTCGGGAAGATACTCTCTAGTACTTGGGTAGTCGAGTAGTACAGCTAAGGGTACGGTCTATCCTCCTTAGTTAGTGCCCTGAGATATTGGGCCGAGTACTACTCTTGGACCCCGCGCTTATATCAGAGAGCTATAGCATAGGGCAAACCCTTGTCTGTAGAACCCTTGAATACCTAACCTTTGGGGGACAGAAACATAAATGAATTAAAAATAGACCAGATCTATTGTCGTGCAACTATGTTTGGGTTTCCAAGTAAATACACATCTCTTTATGGTTCAACATTTGGGGATTTCATCACTACAGTATTCNAAAAAAAAAAAAAAACAAGTCTGGAAATTTTTTCACAATTATTTGAGACCTATTCCATTGGATTCATCTCTTCGCCCTTATCACTTTCATCCATATCATTTTTAGACAAAATTTTTTACCCCACCTGCCCCTTTTCAGTTCACCCATCCTCATGGCCCATACCCATAGCCAAGACCTGGAAGCTCGCTTCAACACCATGCAAGATGGTTTCCTAGAAACCCAAAAAGAAGTAACACAACTCAGTGCTACTGTTGCCTCCATCGATTCATCCATCAATGCTACCATAAATACAACCATGCAATCCTCAATGGAGGAAGTCAAACAAGAACTTACCACCTAGCTTGAATCTATCTTTGTAGCACTCTACACCAAACTGAAGATCCCTACCGATGACCATTTCTCTGAAGCACATCCAAAGAATGAAGGCGAAACTTCCTCCCTTTCCCATACCTTTCAGTCCCATCACTTTCAATGTGACATATGCCTTCTGTGGGTGGACGTGACCAAATTTGATGGCTCAGACCCCACTGGTTGGGTAACCCAAATGGAACATTATTTCTCTTTATATGGCATTACCGATGACTTGGATAAACTCTGGTATGGTGTTCTCCATCTAGATCAAGAACGTTGGTAATGGTGGAAATGGAGAAAAACTTCCCGTAAAGGGTATATTGCTTGGACCCAATTTGTGACTGATCTTTACGAATGCTTTGACACAAACACCAACCATTTGGGTTGTTTGACAAAGTTGAAGCAATCTGGAACAGTACAAGACTTCATAGCTGCCTTTGAACGCTTGACTTTTCGAACAGAGGGCATGACTGATGCTTTCTTTCGAGAGTGTTTTATTAGTGGCCTCAAGGAGGATATTTGGGCCCATGTCCTCATGGCTCGACCCTCAACTTGGGTGGAGGCTACTAAAAGAGATAAAGAAGCACAACAGGTGGTATCATCTCAAAACCAAAAACCCTCCTTTATCCCTCACCCTAAACCCATCACTCCCATTACTCCCTCCACCCCATTAAAAATCCAAAAATTGACCAGGGCTAAAATGGTTGAACGCCAACTCAAAGGCCTTTGTTATAATTGTGATGAAAAATATTTCCTGGGCCACAAGTGTAAGGAACAAAATCTTTTTATGGCCATCTCTAAGGACATTTCAGAAGAGGATTTTGAAACTCCCCTTGTGTCTGAGTCACCTGAAATCACTGACATAACCCCTCCCTCAGACCCTCCCGAAGTAGAACCTATCATTTCCCTCAATGCTCTCGCTGGTTTTTCTGCTCCCCAAACCCTCAAGTTAATCAGTTACATCAAGCATCGGAAGGTCATCATTCTGGTTGATAGTGGAAGCACCCATAATTTTATTCATCACCGCATTGCCCAAGAAACTCATTGCTACATCCATGTTGTCAATAATTTACAAATCATGATTGCCAATGGGGGTTCCATGAAATGTGGATGGCACTGTGAAAATGTGTGTCTCCAAATCAGTGACTACCACCTAAAATCCCATATGTTTTCTATCAACATGGGTGGTTGTGACATTGTGTTGGGTGCCGAATGGCTAAGAACTTTGGGTCCCATTCTCATGGATTTTAAGGCATTAACCATGCAATTCGACCAGGAAGGCCACCAATATAAATTCTAGGGCATCATTGTTGGTTCACTTGAGGTCATTAGTTCCCATCGCATGGAAAAGCTGCTCAAAAAAGGTCATTCTGGTGTCATTGCCCAACTCCATGCCATTCAAGCAACAGAAACACCCCCGGTGTCGCATGAACTCCAAGCTCTCCTTTCTAAACATCAAATGGTATTTTCCACTCCCCAAGGCCTCCCTCCTTCCCACGGTGTTCATTATCATTCCATTCCCCTTGTACCCAGAAGCCTTCCTCCCAATATCCATCCATATCGCCACCCCTTCTCACAAAAAAATGAAATTGAGAAAATGGTCCAAGAACTGCTTAATGCAGGCATTATCCACCATAGTACGAGCCCTTACTCTTCTCCTGTAGTCATGGTCCTGAAGAAAGAAGGTTCTTGGAGAATGTGTCCTGACTTTCATGCCCTCAACAAACTGACCATTAAAGACAAATTTCCCATTCTTGTCATTGATGACCTCCTGAATGAATTGAGTGGCGCCCAATTATTTACTAAACTTGATCTTCACTCGGGCTATCACCAAATACGTATGAAAGAGGTAGACATTCCCAAGATGGCCTTTCGCACTCATGAGGGCCACTATGAGTTTTTGGTCATGCCTTTTGGCTTGTATAATGCTCCCTCCACCTTCCAAAGCCTCATGAATCATGTCTTTCGTCCCTTTCTCCATCATTTTGTCTTAGTTTTCTTTGATGATATCCTCATCTATAGCAAAACCTGGACCGACCATCTTACTCATGTGGATCAAGTTCTCCATCTCCTCTCCTAGCACCAACTTTTCCTGAAACAGTCTAAATGTGCTTTTGGTGCCTCAGAAGTAGAATACTTGGGTCATTTGGTTGGCAAGGATGGCGTCAGGGTGGATCCAAAAAAGATTGAAGCTATACAAGATTGGTTGCACCCAAAAACTCTCAAACGCTTGTGTGGATTTCTGGTCTTAATAGGGTATTATCGCAAGTTTGTTAAGAACTATGGAAAGATTGCAACACCTCTCACTGCTCTCCTCAAAAAGAACTCTTTCACTTGGATTCCAGCCGCTACTCAAGCTTTTCAAACCTTGAAGATGGCCATGTGCACCACTCTAGTTCTGGCCCTTCCTGATTTCACAAAGACCTTTGTGTTGGAATGTGATGCCTCGGGGAAAGGAATCGGTGCTATCCTTATGCAAGAAGGTTGACCTTTGGCGTTCACCAGCAAGAAACTATCTGAAATGAATATGGGCAAACCCATTTATGAAAAGGAAATGTTGGCTATTATGCATGCCGTTGAGCTGTGGCACCCTTATCTCTTGGGACAATGCTTCCAAATCAAGACCGACCATCAAAGCCTCAAGTAATTTTTGGAACAATGCATTTCCTCATAGGAGAAACAAAAATGGGTGACTAAGCTCCCTGGTTATGATTATGAGATCATTTACAAGAAGGGAAAAGACAATGTAGTGGCAGATGCATTGTCCTGAAAATATGAAGAAGAAGGATCCCTTTTTTCTTTTTCCTTCATTGTACCTGATTAGCTCCAAGCTGTGCGACAGGAATGGCTTCAAGACCCCAAAAGTTTGCATATGATCCAACAATTGTAGAGCAAGGCTCCGGCTCCCCCAGGGTAATCTTAGCTATAGGATGAGCTTCGACACAAAGGTCGTTTGTATTTAAGTAAACAATCAAAGATTAAATCAATGGTACTTTATGAGCTTCATGCTACACCCACAACGAAGCACTCAGGGTTCACCAAAACATATGACCGAGTCAAACGTTCTTTTTTCTAGGATGGTATGAAACAGGACATCCGTAATTTTGTAGCTGAATGTAAGGTGTGTCAACGCAACAAGGGAGAAATAGTCAAATCTCCGGGCACACTACAACCTCTTCTGATTCCACCGGCTATTTGGAAGGATATCACTATGGACTTTATTACCGACTTACCCAAATCAGGGAATAAATCAATCATAATGGTGGTTGTGGATCGTCTTTTCAAGTATTCTCATTTCTGCGCTCTTCAACACCCATTTACTGCATCCACGGTGGCTCAAATTTTCATGGACCAGGTCTTCAAGCTTCATGGCATGCCGCACTCTATTGTTTATGATCATGACCCAACTTTCACAAGCAATTTTTGGCAAGAAATGTTTAAGCTCCAGGGCACCCAACTGCATCTCAGCAGAACTTATCATCCCCAGACTGATGGTCAAACGGAAGTTGTCAAAAAGTGTTTGGAAACATATTTGAGGTGTTTTGCTTATAAAAAACAACATCATTGGGTTCAATGGCTACCCCTAGCTGAATGGTGGTACAACACTTCCTACCATACAGCTACTCGCATGATTCATTTTGAAGCAGTATATGGACAGAAGCCACCTTCAGTTCTCTCATACTTACCGGGTACCTTGAAGGTCCAGGCGGTTGAAAAAACACTTACAGTTTGAGAGGATATTCTTCGTACCCTTAAAGAGAACTTGTTCATGGCACAAAATCGCATGAAGCAACAAGTAGATCAAGGTCGCTCTAAACGTCAATTTGTAGAAGGGGATCAGGTGTTTCTACGACTACAACCATACAAGAAAACCTCATTCAAGGCCAAGCATTGTCAGAAGCTAGCACCCAAATTTTATGGTCCTTATATAGTTCTCAAACATGTGGGACAAGTCACATATCAGTTAGCTCTGCCTAGTCAGTCGAAGCTACATCCAGTTTTCCATGTTTCATGCTTAAAGAAGGTGATTGGAAATCGGTGCCAAATTCAAACCAACCTTCCTAAGTTAGCTAAAGAAGGATCCATTTGGCTACAGCCAGAATCGGTTTTGGACTAGCATGAGAGTTTCCTGCATCAGCGAACCATCAAGGAAGTGCTAGTCCAGTGGAAAGATACGAATCCAGTAGATGCCACTTGGGAACCAGCTACCATTCCACAACAGTCTCCTCATCTCAAGCCTTGAGGACAAGGTTGTTTTTAAGGGGGTGGACATGTTAGGTTCCTAACCTGCACATAGGTAGATTAATATATTCGGATGTAATAAAGGTCAATATTAATAAGGCCTTTCAATAAAATAGAATAAGGCGGATGTAAGAAGACCTAATAGAAGCTTCCGCTTCTAGAAGGATCTTCCTCTAGACGCTTCTCTTGATAGACATTTTGTATAAATAAGGGTTGAGGGTATGAAAACCCTAGCTTGGAGATTATTTTAATAGAGTGCTTCTCGATTGGAGGTTTCCCCCTTGAAGAGGCCTGTGAACATTGCTTTCTGAATCAAAGTGCTATTTCTATTGTTGTTCTTATATCATTTATGTTTTATTGTGGAGATTATGTTGGATATTTTACTGTTATTCTACCATTTCTAGCATTTTATTCCTGTTCTGAATATTTTTTATATCTGGTATCTTGCACTCACCTTTGTCTTCCATTAAAGGGACACGCAAATATGATTAGGATTGATAGGGAAATATATCTAAAACATATTGTCGCCGACTTAGAAACCCTTAATGAACCCTCATCGACAAATTTCCCCGTGCTAGGAAATTATTCCTGTGACTCTAATTTCTGGAATTTCTCCCACATCTCATATGATCTCCCTCTTACTTAAAACTCTGAAATAATTTTTCAAGAGAAATTGTTGACGACAGTAGTGGAAACCCTTTTCGGTCAAGAACCTACGTTAGAAATCATGAAACAAACAGGAGAAAAAGAGGAAAGTGACAAGAAAGAGGAAGCTGATAAGTTTTGCCCACAAGTCTGGACCTTATATTTTGATGGATCTAAATTGTAAGAAGGGTCAAGGGCAGGGTGAATCCTCATTGATCCAAACGGTAAACGACATTTCCTGTCCTGTAGACTAGAATTCAAATGCACAAATAACACCGTTGAGTATGAAGCTCTAGTACAGTGGCTAAAGAAAGCCATAGAATTGAAGGTTTTCAGAGATTCTGAAATCATTGTTAGACAAGTAAGGAACACTATACATTGCAACTCCCCACACCCGAGGAATTACCAACAGGAAGTGCACAGGCTAATAGAGAATTTTGAAGCCTTCAACATTAGAACGATCCCCAGAGCAAAGAAAATTATTGTTGATTATCTGGACACTGTTGCTTCAAGGCTATCACCTCTAGAAGATTGTGAAGCCTCCCGGTTCACTGTGGAGCTACTTTACAAACTGTCGGTGCCCAACAATATTTCTAATTGGAAGGTCTTTGAAGGAGATGGACATATCATAAACATTTTGACCAATCAGGATAATTTTAAAGACTGGGTTATTGACAATGAATTATTCTAGTAACAATCAACAGAAATCGATCCTCAGACAGATCAATCGACTAAAAAAACTAGATCTCACACGATACCAAAGGGAATAGACAATTTAGAAAACCTTTTTTTATCTAAGAGAAATATTTAAAGGGTCAAAGAATGCAAATATGGGTAGTTCCTATCCCATGCGTGAAACTATAAATCTAGGAACCCTAGAAAACCCCAAGAATGTAAATCTCGGTAGGACAATATCTAAAGAGGAAAGGAGGTCCTATCTCAAACTTTTCAAACAATATCAAGATGTCTTCGCGTGGTCCTACTAAGATTTGAAAACTTATGATAATTGTATCATTCAACACACTATCCCGTTAAATCCTGAAGTGAAACCCTTCCAACAGAGGATCCGAAAGTACCACCCATCATTGGAACCTTGCATGTGTCAGGAGTTGAAGAAACTATTATATGCCAAAATTATCTTCCAGGTTAGACACTATGCATGGGTAGAAAATTTGGTTCCTGTGAGGAAAACGTTTGGGGAAATCCGTTTATGCGTATATTTCAGAAATCTCAACAGAGCTTCAAAAAAGGACAACTACCCACTCCCACCAATGGAGCAACTCTTGCATACAGTTTATGGCTCTGAGATTTTATCCCTACTGGACAGTTTCTCAAGTTACAACCAGGTTCTAGTCTCAAAAGAAGACCGCTTGAAAACTACCTTCTGAACCAAGTGGGGAACCTTCGCCTATAAATGTATGCCCTTTGGGTTAATCAATGCAGGAGTGACCTTCCAAAGGTCCATGGATGTAGCGTTTCAGGGACTAATCAACAAATGTGTAGTGGTTTATTTGGATGACGTGACTATGAATTCAAAGAATAGAGAAGATCACATCCAACATTTAACCAAGATTTTAGAAAGGTGTAGGAAATACGGTATATCCTTAAACCCTAAGAAAAATATCTTTGGCGTTGAGTAGGGGAAGTTGTTAGGTCATATTATATCCCAATCAGGAATTCACATAGACCCAGAATGAGTAAAGGCTATAGCTCAACTTTCATTACCCCACAACAAGAAGGAAATGCAATCATTTTTCGGAAAGATCAATTTTGTGAGGAAATTCACTCCCAATTTCGCTGAAACTATCAAACCCTTACAAAAATTGATCCATAAAGACATTGAATTTAAGTGGGATGATGAAAGAAAGAGTTCTTTCAATGATATTAAGACTAAAATATCTCAGGCTCTAGTGTTGTGAAGCCCCGATTTCAAGAAAGATTTTTTCCTCTATACTTTTTCCTCTAACCAATCGTTAGCTATAATATTAACTCAGAAGGATGATGACAACAACGAGGCCCTGATATCGTTCATGAGCACTAATCTCCAAGAGGGCGAACTAAATTACCCCGCTATACACAAGCATGCCTATGAGATATATAAGGCAGTGAAACACTTTAGATCTTACATCCTTAAGAACCATACCAAAGTCATCATGCCTCACCCTGCAATCCGATCCTTATTCACTCAACAAGAGATGGGGGAAAGAAGAGGAAACTGGATGGCAGTATTCCAATAATTTGATCTGGATATAAAACCTGCTAAATTGGTTAAGAGATAGGGATTGTGAAAATTGGCAGTTGAAGCCCAGGACCAAGAAAATGAAGACCCCAGTTGGGAGAATGAATTAGCATTGTGGTGTGGTGAAGCTCCATACGTCTACCTAGGGAAAGAGTCTTGGTATGAGAAACTGAATTATCTCCTGCATCATGGAACTTGCCTAGAAAGACTAAGTACTAGGGAAAGGAGAGCCCTTGGGTTAAAATCAACACAATATCACCTCGTAAACTTGGTGCTCTTCTGTGTTAATTACGATAGGGTACTTTTAAGATGTCTCGAACGTGAATATGCAAAAAAAGTTCTGAAGGAGCTCCATGATGGTCCTACTAGTGGACATTTCGCAGGAAACACCACCACTCATAAAATACTGAGACCTGGCTATTATTGGCCTACTTTATTCAGAGACGCTCACACATACTCTAGAAACTGTAAGACTTGTCAAATAAGCGTGGAGAGGGAGAAGTGTGTAGCTGTCCCACTCCAACTGGTGGTTGTTTCCAGGCATTTCAAGAAACGGGGGTTAAATATCATAGGAGATATTACACCGAGTTATTCAAAACAACATAGATACATAGTGACTGCCATAGACTATTTCAAAAAATGGGAAGAGGCCATCCCTCTAACTCATGTAAACGAGAAGGTGGTGATCCAATTCATAGAACAACAACTAATCACAAGGTTTGGTGTGCCTTCTATCCTTGTTTTTTATAATCCAACTTACTTTTCTTCCACCCTATTAATGGAGTTTTCTCTAGACAAAGGAATCATAATTAGATACTCTACAAACTATTATCCACAAGGAAACAGAGTGGAAAAATCAACTAATAAGAACCTAGTGAGGATATTGAAGAAAACAGTTACAGACAACTAGAGGAATTGGCATAGCTCACTTCATAATGATTTATGGGCCGATAGAGTTACACCAAATGAATCCATTGGGAATTCTCCATACTTTCTGGTATACGGACAAGAAGTCATTCTCTCGAACGGGATATATCTTACATCCCTTCAACTTGCTCAAGAGTCAAGAGGAAAACCCTCATCAGTCATACAACAAAGAATTGAAACCCTTCTCATGTTAGAAGAGGAAAGGGAGAAAGCTAAATCAAAGTTCATAGCTCACCAGCAGATAGTTAAAAGGTGGTTTGATAAGCATAAGTCTAAAGAGAAGAATTTTGAGGTAGGAGACTTAGTCCTAAAGTGGGACAGAGCAAATGAGCCTAAAGGAAAACATTCTAAGTTTCAGAATCTGTGGCTCGGACCTTTCCAGGTGACCGAGATGATTGGGTTAGGAACGTATCGACTGCAAAATCTGAGGGGGGGAACCTAATTCCCTCCCGGTGAATGGCCAAGCCCTAAAACAATATTTCCATTAAAAAAAAATTATTATTATTTAATGATTTGTGTGTGTATTTTCACAATGTTGGTTTTAGCTAGGTTGATTGCGAAATTTATTTTTTATTTTCTTATTTCTTGCTATATTACTTCTGTGCTTTTGAATATTGTGTTTAGAAACACTGTGGTTCACCTAAATTCATGCGATATAGGCAAGCTTTGTTCCTAACTCATCACTCACATACAACACAAGAAACATTGGGGAACCTACGGTTGTTTTGAGGGGTTCTTTATCTAACCTGCACAGATGAAAAACTTTGGAGAAATGAAAAAGTGTCTGCCTGGTGGTTTGTTGAAATCTTAAAGGAAATATGGTAAGGTGGAAAGGACTACATGTACCTCAAAGACATAGCTAGAAAAAAATTTCACCTTAACCATCTCATTTTTTGGAAATAACAGATGTCCTCCTATCCCACTCACTCAGGGAATTCTTCCAAAATAAAAATCAACTATATCAAATGAGCGAACAGTAGGAGAGGTTATGCATATAACTTCGTCGGGGCTATGGACGCTCACTGGCAGTGGAGCAAGGTCTGTGATGTCGGGGTGACTCCAACGGGGCTATGGATGCTCCCTGACAGCAGAGAAACATCGTAGAAAGTGAATGAGGGTAACTAAAAGGCCTAGTGCCATTGAATTATTTACTAGACTCTTTTCAAAGGGGGCATGAGTCAAGGTTACAGGAAACGAAGGTTGAAAACCCCACAAGCAGGCCTAGATGCATCAACCGGGGAATTTCAAATGCAAGGGTAAAAGAGGCACTGATAAAAACCAGTTAAGTTCTTCACCAGATTTTGCATCAGTCAAGCCCGAGGAAGGAACAAAAATTTTGATTTTTCCCAGTAAGTCACCATTTGTTGAGCACTCAACACACCCTAAAAATCCTATGTCAATTTTTTCACTTTTTGGGTACCACTTGATCTTTACATTGTTTGATTGGGCTTCCTTTTGAGAAATGTTTTGCCTTTTCTTATTCTCTTGAATCTCATTAGCTATTCAGGTTTGTTTGAATTTATGAAACCCCATGACTTAAAAGGGATTAACACTTAAATAAAGAATCAACAACCAAAAGACTTCACCCGATGCGCTCAGATTCGGCATTGGAAGGAATTCAAAGAAGGAAAAGAACCATTTGGGAAACCTCAGTCACCAAGCGCCAATATTTATCCATATCGGTAAAAGGAAGTTTTTGTTTTACAATAAGTATTGCATAAGGATATCGCTAATAGTCGATCCCCTTTGACATCGGTAAACGAAGAGGGGAATAGATGTTAACAAAGAAAGAAACGTTATTGTCGATAGCCGATGCTCGATGCACTTATCGAAACCAGGGAAAGCATAAAAGGATTTCCACAAACATTTGGACCGCATTAAAAGATACTCCCAATCATCGATTCCCGATGTGTTTCAACATCGGGACTTTTTCGAGGAAGCTGATCCGAAGGTAAACACTTGAAAGGTTTATTGTCGATCACCGACCCTAGATACTATTTCGGCATCAGCAAGATAAGGTTTGTTTTAGAACGAATAACTTAAGTAAATTCCTGACTCCGATTAACACACGTGAATTAGGTCATTGGTCTTCAACACCATGTTCTTGTAATATACCAGATATAAAAAGTATGCAGAACAAAAATAAAATGCTAGTAATGGCGGAATAACATCAATATATCCAGAACAATCACCACAATAGCACTAAAATGATATAAGAATAACAACGGAAATAACACTTTGATACTAGAAAGCAATGTTCACGGGCCTCTTTGAAGGGGAAACCTTTAGTTGAGCAGTGCTCTATTACAATAATATCCAAGCTAGGGTTCTCATACCCTCGACTCCTATTTATACTAAATATGTCTATCAAAAGAAGCATCTAGAGGAAGATCCTTCTAGAAGCGGAAGCTTCCATTAGGTCGTCTTTCATCCGACTTATTCTATTCTATTCGATTGCAAGGCCTTATTAATATCGACCTTTATTACATCCATATATATTGTTCTACCTATGTGCGGGTTTGGACCCTAACATGTCCTCCCCCTTAAAAACAACCTTGTCCTCAAGGCTTGAGATGTTGAAATTGCTACAGAATGGTAGTTGGTTCCCAAGTGGCATCTGCTGGAGTTGTATATTTCCACTGGATTAACACTTCCTTGATGTTTCTCTCATGCAAGTGACGCTCATGCTGGTCCAAAACTACTTTTGGTTGGATCCTTCTTCAGCTAACTTGGGAAGGTTGGTTTGAATTTGGCACTTAGTTCCGATCACCTTCTTTAAGAAGGAAACATGAAAAACATGATGTAGCTTCGAATGACTAGGAAAAACTAACTAATAGGCCACCTATCCCACACTCTTGAGAACTGTATAAGGACAATAAAATTTGGGTGCTAGCTTCTCACAATCCTCGACCTTGAGGGAATTCTACTTGTAAGGTTGCAGGCAAAGAAACCCCTGGTCCCCTTCTTCAAATTGACGTTCAGAGCGACCTTGATCTGCTTGTTGCTTCATGCAATTCTGTGCCATGACCAAATTTTCTTTGAGGGTATGCAGAGTAGCCTCTCGAATTGTAAGTGTTTGTTCAACTTCCTGGACCTTTGAGACACCATCTAAGTATGAGAGAACTGAAGGTGGATTCTATCCATATACTGCTTCAAAAGGAGTCATGCGTGTAGTTGTATGGTATGAAGTGTTGTACCACCATTCAGCTAGGGGTAACCATTGAGTGATCCAAATTTTATGATCAGAACAAAATGAATACAGATTATTAACAGGTGCTTAACACAAAATAACAGAGATACAGTAAAACTGGTTTTCTATTCAATAACGAAATAAGATGAAACTATAAAATGTAGCGGAAACAATCTTGCTGGAATGGTAGCAGCTTATCTCTGAGAAGAGATGTGACGGTAGCATGCATTCGCAAGAAGAAGGTTAAAATGAGGCTCTAAAGGCCTTTTTAAAATAATCAAGAATGCCAAAAACCCTATACATCCAAAAACCTAACCCTAGGAGATGAAGCACCAAAATTCATGTGGGCCCCGTTTGGGTAAGTTAGTACAACAACTTCCCGGGGTCGTAACTTTTGCATATGATCTCTATTTTAGGCGTGTGATAGCCCGTTGGAAAGGTATCATAGAGGAGATTCATTTTGGGGGCTCAATCATTCCTTTGGAAATCATTGAGGAGATCGATCCTGAAAAACCTTCATTTAGGCCCTCAAAATGGCCCCGGAAGTTAAAACTGCTAAAAATAGTAAATTGCCAAAATTGTCATAAAACTATTTTGAGCCAGTTGGAAAAGGTGGGTGGCCACCAATATCCATCTGGATCAATCCTCCCTCCTTAGGAATAAATTGTCTCCATTTCATTGAGGTCCCCCATCAAATGAGGAAATTTGTACTGAATTTGGCCTCGAGTGAGCCACTTGCCTTGGTGCAGGAGCTGCCCTGCATTGATGACTCGATAAAGCTTGATCCTTTGTTGTCGAGTGCCCTTGATATTTATGTCCACAATATGATCATTGGATTCCTATTGTAGGTTGTCGAGGTTGAGCTCTATTGGTGTCAGTTGTTCTACTACTTCTGAGGTGTCCAATAATTATGGGAAAAAAGGGCGAAGGAGATCCACGTTGAACACTGGGTGCAGACCAAGGAAAGGAGGAATTTTCAGCTCAAAATAATTATCCCCCATGGCCTTGGTGATAGTGTATGACCCATAATGGAGTGGGAAAATATTTCGATGGGGTCCTGTAAGGCGTTCTTTCTGCAAGTGCAACCAAAATTTTTTGCCCACCTGAAACTTATGTGGCACCCAATGTTGATCATGGCATTGTTTTTACTTGTCATTGGACTTTTGTAGGATATCCTGAACCTGTTGGAAAATGTGCTAGATCCGCTCAATGAACCAGGTGGATTTTTCAGCTTCAGATGGAGTAGGAGATGACTCGGTCGAGGTGACCGCAAGGGGAAGTGCAACATCTATGGGTCCCAATGGTTGGAATCCCAACCCCACTTGAAATGGGTTGTGGTCGATTGAGCTATGCAGGGCTCGGTTGTAGCTATGTTGGACATGGGCAAGGCTCCCATCCCATCTGTGAGGGTGCTTTGAACTATACATGTGAAGGATATGCACAATCTTTCGATTTACAACCTCGGTTTGGCCATATGTCTCGGGGTGGAAGGCCGTGGATTTGGTGAGCTTGGTGTCCAGCAGTGACCAGAGGCTCAACCAGAATGTATTGAGAAATTGACTATCCCGATCTGAGAAAATGGTTTGTGGGATACCAAAATGTACCCAGACTCGTTCAAAGAAGAGCTTGGTAGTGGCCTCTACTATGATGCTCTTCTTGCAGGCAACCAGAATCGCCATCTTAGAAAATTGATCAATAACCACAAAAACACATCCATTTCCCCACTTGGTGGATGGGAGGCTCGACATGTAGTCCATTAAGATGGATTCCCATGGCCTGTCAGGAGTAGCAAGAGGGGTGCACAGGCCCTGTTTCTTAGTGATCAATTTGGCAATAGCACAGGTAGTGCAGGACCTAATATACTTGTTGACCTCCTGTCGAAGTTTCGGCTAGTATAAATGTTTCTATAGCATCGCCAATGTATTTTCAATGTTGAAGTGTCCTGCCACCCAACTGTAATGGGCTTCCCAGATCAGCTTCGCTCGCTCACTTGATGGGACACATATATGGCCCAGACGACACAATAACCCATCCTGAAGATGGAAATTATCGACAACTATGTTTGCACCCAACATTTGGTAGGTGGTGGAGAAGTCAGGGTCTGTCTCATAGAGTTGGGGCGATCCAAATGTCTCATGGCCACAAGATTCTATCACCGTGGTGAGTGTCGCGACTGGCGGTCTGTCGAGGCAATCAACGACGTGATTGGTGCTTCTTGTTTTATACTTGATGTCTAGGTGGAATTGTGTTATAACCCTAATTTTCACCATACATGCTTACCTGGCATCAGGCCATCTCATATTCCTTCTTTGCCAAAACACTGTTGAACACCTTTTCTTAAAAACCCCTTTTATAAATTCCGATGTGCCCTGCTCCATTACTGCATGCGTGTACATACTAGCTGACCCAAGACAGCCCGCGTGTACCTACAAAATCATGAAAAAAGGAAAGTTGCTAATGAAACACATAGATTTGGGTAAGTTAACTAAACCTTTCAGCCATGCATGGTTGATCACTTGACCAAATACCTAGCTTCCTCTAGCCTATAAAATAAGGGTTAGGGGTCCCATTTGAAAGGAGGAGAATCATAGTGAAGAAACTATACCCAATTGAGCATTCCCTTTGTACCAACCTTTATCCATCCTTGTGAAAAGAGAAGTATAGAGAAAAGCAGTTGGAAGACAATGGAAGAAGAGCCCAAGACCAGGATCGAGGAGTAGTAGCCGACTTTATCATTGTAAGGTATCATTGTGAAGTTAATAAAAAAATTGCTTTTCCCATCCCGCCATATGAGATTTTCATTATTCGAATATTGATTATATGATGGATTAAATCTCTAACCCGTTAGTTCATAGATCAAATGCATCTGGAGTTCTTTGTTTGTCTTTAGTGAATGCAAGTTAGCATTGGGAGGAGAGTTGCAGTCAAAGAATGACCAAGCACAAAAAGGGATCGACATCAAACATGAAGAATAAGGTACGTCAACTTAATCTCTGGAGCCTTGTATTTACATAGGAGTAATGGGGGCCTAGGCATGGGATGATGGTAAAAAGTAAGAATCTTTAGGTCATTTCTGCATGCATGATAAAACCCTTAGTGCTAGTCCATAGGAGGGATTTCCCACCCACAACAAATTGTTGCAAGTATGTGGACCACTTTTGATGGTGGTCATTCTGCAATTTTCCCTGTGTCTACATGAACTGTAGTGGCTTATGATCAGTGTGGATGACTGTCTCCTTCCCAAGAATGTAATGTCTCCACTGGCGGCATGCTTGCACAATGGAGTACATTTATTTGTCATAAGTAGGGTACTTATGGATATTATCTGACAGTGTCTCACTATGATAGGCCACAGGGTGGTCGTGCTGAGTGAGAACGATGCCCACAGCATAGTCTGAAGCATCTGTCTCAATCTCAAAAGGATGTTGCAGGTCTGGTAGTGAAAGTACTGGGGCTGAGCACAAGCGTTGCTTCAAATCATCGAACTTGTTGTCGGGACCAGCCCCACACAAATTTTGCCTTACCACCACCTCTGTTTATTTGGCTGAGGGCCCATGCAATATGGGAGAAACCCAACACGAACCTATCGTAGAAATTGGCAAGGCCCAAGAAGCTCCGAAGCTCAGTGAGTGTTGTTGGGGTTGGCCAGTCACGGATGACTTGGATCTTGGTTGGATCCACATGTACGCCATGTTGATCAATGATGTAGCCCAGGTAATGGACCCTGTCCATGCCGAAGGAGCATTTTTCCAAGTTGGCGTATAGCTTGTGCTGTCACAGGGTGTGAAGAACCTGTTGAATATGCTGCAAGTGTTCGTCCCAAGTCTTGCTGTGAATTAGAATGTCATCCAGATACACCACTACAAAATTATTGGTGAATGGTCGCAGGATATCGTCCATCATCCCCATGAAATTGGCTAGAGCATTTTTTAAACCAAAGGGCATGAAAAACCATTCAAAAAGGCCTTCCTTTGACTTGAAGGCAGTCTTCCATACATCTGTCTGTTCTATTAGGACCTGGTGGTATCCAGACTTCAAATCAATCTTACTGAAGTATTTGTCCCCCATGATTTTATCAAGGAGGTCATCGATTTGGGGAATCAGGTACCGATTTTTGATTGTGATTTTATTCAGAGCCTGGTAATCAATACAGAGTCACCAGGTTCCATATTTCTTCTTTACCAGCACGATTGGGCTCCCGCAAGGTGATGAGCTGGGGCAGATGTGCCCCTTGTGGACTAGTTCTTGGATTTGTCGCTTGATCTCCTAATTCTCTAACAAAGAGAGACCATAGACTGGCCCATTGGGTAGCGGTGCCCCGGGGGTCAGATCGATGGGGTGCTTGACCTAGCAGTGCAGAGGTACCCCTATAGGTGAGGAGAAGATATCCGAGTATTCTTCCATGACCTTATCTACTTGCTTCTGCTGTGTGGAGAGGTCAGCCACAGAGACCCTGGATGTGGAAGTGATATTTTGCTTATTCTGAGAGAGAATCATGAAGAAGACAAACTTCCCCATCTGAGAGATGACCTTCTTGCATTGCTTAGAAGAGATCAAGGAAATAGCACTAGGTGGGACTGCCTTGGGTATCCTGTACAATTTCCTATTCAAAGTAATAATAAAACTACGAGGCCTAGACTCATATACAGCATGACGTTTCCATAAATAAGGTTTCCCCAAAATAACATCAAAAACTTTGAGAGGAGAAACATCACACAATACCTCATCTTTTAAGGGCTTGATGATGTACGATAGTCGACACTGTTGGCTGACGCGGAGATCGCTTCCTTAGGAGAGCCATCCAATGGTGTACGGTTATGGGTGCGGCATTGTTGGCAAGGCCAGCCGCTTGACGACCTCTGCTGAGATGAGGTTCTTTTGACTACCGCTATCAACAATGAAGTGCAGCGGGGTGCCTTTTACCCACATCTATGAATGGAAGAGGCACTCTCCTTCTTCTGGCTCATCTGGTTCACCAGGCTGGAGCTTGGTGGTAGCAACGGTGGCACTGTGTTCTACGTCAATGATCTATCTTCCCCTTTCTGGTTTTGTCTCAGAGTCATAATCTGCATTTTATTTAGAGGCTTTCACTTCGGCCACCAACGACTTCTTTGAGCGACAGTCAACAGTGTTATGCCAAGGGCTCTTATGGAAGTCTCACCACTTCCCGGTATCTTTCTTTGTATTTTTGGTGTTCTTATTTGCTTGCAGCTTGGACTGGTTGTCCTGATACTATCCATATTTTCTCTGTCCTTTGTTCGGTGGGTTGGGGCTGCCCTTTCCTAGATTTTGTTGTGAGGGGTTCCCAGGCCCAAATTGTCGCATCTTTTGTTTGAGCTTCTGCTCGATTTTCATGGCATATCGGTAGGTCGGGCCCAAGGATGAGATGTCCATAAATTCCATTTCAGTCTAGATATATCTATGCATAGCACCAAGATACTTGAGCACCAGATGTCGCTCTGAATATTTGATACCCAACTTGGTGCACAAGGTATGGAAAATATTTGTGAAATCTGGCACTGCTTAGTCTCTTTCTTGCCGCAGTGTGGTCCATTTGGTATACAGGTCATCATAACTTCCGAAATGGTAGTATTGTTCCTTAATAGCATCCCTGAAGGATTCCCAGGTGGCCATGACTAAAAATAATGAGGTTTCCTCTATTTCCTTTTTCTCACAGAACGTTTCCCACCAATCTTTGACACGGGGAACGACTTTGAGGAGTGCAAAAGTAATCTTTTCTTTATTGGAAAAGTTATGGATAGAAAAATACCCTTCTAGTAGATTCAACCACTTGTCTATAGCATCTGCGTCTATATGACCTTCAAATATAGGAATATCAAATTTTATTTGTACCTTGAAGGGGGCAGCGCTTCCGTTCGAAGAAGATGTGTCGCCTGTTGGTAGTCGTCCAAGGATTTGCACGAAACTATCCATCATCTCGTTCCTCTGTTGCGTGAGGGCTTCCTCAATCAAAAGTTTGGAAGGATCTCCTATCCCACCATATTTATTTTCTCCTACCATGGGAGGTTTCTTGGTTGTGCGAGAGCTTCTTTCCTCAAGAGAAACAAGCTTGAGATCGAACTCTTTGTACTCTGACCTCGTTGGGGACATGCATTAAGACGAGAAGGAGCAGACCGCTCTGATACCACTGATCCATATTTTATGAGAAGAACGAAATGAATATAGATTATTAATAGGTTCTTAACACAAAATAACATAGATACAGTAAAACTGGTTTTCTATTCAATAACGAAATAAGCTGAAACTGTAAAATGCAGCGGAAACAAGCTTGCTGGAATGGTGGTGTCTTATCTCTGAGAAGAGATGTGACGGCAGTGCGTATTCGCAAGAAGAAAGATACAATGAGGCTCTGAAGGCATTTTTACAATAAGAAATAATTCCAAAAACCATAGACATCCAAAAACCTAACCCTAGGAAATGAATCGCCAAAAGTCATGTGCGCCATGTTTGGGTAAGTTAGTACATCAACTTCCCGGGGTCGTAACTTTTGCATACAATATCCGTTTTAGGCGTGTGATAGCCTGTTGGAAAGGTATCATCGAGGAGATTCATTTTGGGGGCTCAATAACACATTTGGATATCATTGAGGAGATAGATCCTGAAAAAACCTTCATTTAGGCCCTCAAAGTGGCCCCGAAAGTTAAAACTGCTAAAAATAGTAAATTGCCAAAATTGTCAGAAAACTGCTTTGAGCCAGTTGGAAAAGGTGGGTGGCCACCGATATCCATCTGGATCATTGAGCCCACTAATCTTTATTTTCCAAGGAAAAACACCTCAAATATGTTTCCAAACACTTGTTGACAACTTATGTTTGACCATTAGTCTGGGGATGATAAGTTGTATTGAGATGCAATTGGGTACCTTGTAGCTTGAACAGTTCTTGCCAAAAAATGCTTGTGAAATTTGGGTCGCAATCAGAAACAATAGAATGTGGCATGCCATGCATATTGAAGACCTGATCCATGAAAAATTGAGCCACCATGGATGTTGTAAACGGGTGTTGAAGAGCGCAGAAATGAGCATACTTGGAAATGTGATCAACAACCACCATGATGACTAATTTATTTCTTGATTTGGGTAAGCCTGTAATAAAATCCATACAGATGTCCTTCCAAATAGCAGGTGGAATTGGGAGTGGTTGTAGTGTTCCCGGAGATTTGACTATTTCTCCCTTGTTGCGTTGACACACATCACATTTGACGACAAAAGTATGAATGTCCTGTTTCATACCATCCCAGAAAAAAGAACGTTTGACCCTGTCATATGTTTTGGTGAACCCTGAGTGCCCCACTGTCGATGTAGCATGAAGCTCAAAAAGTACCGTGGATTTAAGATTTGATTGTTTACTTAAATACAAACGGCCTTTGTATCGAAGCTCATCATGGAGCAAAGAGTACCCTGGGCTCTTGTAGCCATTCTTGGCGAACAACTTGGAGCCAATCTGGTACAATGAAGGAAAGAGAAAAAAGGGATCCTTAATCTTCATATTTGCAGGAAATTGCATCTGCAACCACATTTTCTTTTCCTTTATTGTAAATGATCTCATAATCATAGCCAAATAGCTTAGTTACCCATTTTTGTTGCTACGGAGAGGAAATGCATTGTTACAAAAAATACTTGAGGCTTTGATGGTCTATCTTAATTTGGAAGCGTTGCCCTAATAGATAAGGGTGCCAAAAATCAATGGCATGCAGAATAGCCAACATTTCCTTTTCATAGATAGATTTGTCCAGGTTTCTTTCAAATAGTTTCTTGCTGGTAAAGGCCAAAGGCCGACCCTCTTGCACAAGGATAGCATCAATTCCTTTCCCAGAAGCATCACATTCCAAGACAAAGGTCTTTGTGAAATCAGGAAGTGCCAAGACTGGAGTGGTGCACATGGCCATCTTCAAGGTTTGAAAAGCTTGAGAAGTAGATGGAGTCCAAGTGAAAGAGTTCTTTTTTAGGAAAGCAGTGAGAGGCGCTGCAATCTTTCAGTATTTATTAACAAAGTTGCGATAATAACCTGTTAAGCCCATAAATCCATGCAATCTTTTGAGATTCTTTGGGTGAGGCCAGTGTTGCATAGCTTCAATCTTTTTAGGATCCACCATGATGCCATCTTTGCCAACCAGATGACCCAAGTACTCTACTTCTGAGGCACCAAAAGAACATTTAGACTGTTTCAGGAAACGTTGGTGCTGAGAGAGTAGATGGAGAACTCGATCCACATGAGCAATATGTTCTATCCAGGTCTTGTTATAGATGAGGATGTCATCAAAGAAAACTAAGACAAAATGAAGGAGAAAAGGACGGAAGACATGATTCACGAGTCTTTGGAAGGTGGAGGGGGCATTACACAAGCCAAAGGGCATGACCAAAAGCTCATAGTGGCCCTCATGAGTTCTAAAGGAAGTCTTGGGAATTTCTGCCTCTTTCATACATATCTGGTGGTAGCCCAAATGAAGATCAAGTTTAGTAAAGAGTTGGGCGCCACTCAGTTCATCCAGGAGGTCATCAATGACAGGAATGGGAAATTTGTCTTTAATGGTAAGTTTGTTGAGGGCACAGAAGTCAGGACACATTTGCCAAGAACCTTATTTCTTCAGGACCATGACCATAGGAGAAGAGTAGGGGCTCATACTAGGGCGGATAATACCTACATTAAGGAGTTCCTGGACCATTTTCTCAATTTCATTTTTTTGGGAAAAGGGGTGACGATATAGATAGATATTGGGAGGAAGGCTTTCGGGTATAAGGGGAATGGAATGATCATGAACACCACGTGAAGGAGGGAGTCCCTGGGGAGTGGAAAAGACCACTTGATGTTTAGAAAGGATGGCTTGGAGATCTTGCGGCACCGAGGGTGTTTTTGTTGCTTGTATGGCATGTAGTTGAGCAATAACACCAGAATGACCCTTTTTGAGCATCTTTTCCATGCGATGGGAACTAATGATTTCAGGTGAACTAACGGTGATGCCTTGGAACTTATATCAGTGGCCCTCCTGGTCAAATTGCATGGTTAATTCCTTAAAATCCATGAGAATGGGACCTAAAGTCCTTAGCCAATATGAACCCAACACAATGTCACAACCGCCCATGTCGATAGCAAACATATGAGATTTCAGGTGGTAGTCACCAATTTGGAGATGCACATTTTCACAATGCCCTCCACCTTTCATGGAGCCACCATTGGAAATCAGGATTTGGAAATTATTGATGGCATGGATGTAGCAATGAGTTTCTTGGGAAATGTAGCGATGAATAAAATTATGGGTGCTTCCACTATCAACCAGAATGATGACCTTCTGATTCTTGATATAACCGATTAGCTTGAGGGTTTGGGGAGCGGAGTAGTCAGTGAGGGCATTGAGGGAAATGACCAGTTCTACTTTGGGAGGGTCTGAGGGAGGGGTTATGTCGGGGGTTTCAGGTGACTCAAACACAAGGGGAGTTTCAATATCTTCTTCCAAAATATCCTTAAAGATGGCCATAAAAATCTTTTGTTCCTTACACTTATGGCCCGAGAAATATTTGTCATCACAATTATAATAAAGTCCTTTGACTTGGTGTTTAGCCATTTCATTCCTGATCAATTTTTGGATCTTTAGTGGAGCGGAGGGAGTAGTGGGATTTATTGGTTTAGTGCAAGGGACAAAGGAGGGTTTCTGGTTTTGAGAAGATACAACTTGTTGTGCTTCTTTATCTCTTTTAGTAGCCTCCACCCAGCTCTGAGGTTGATCCATGAGGACATGGGCCCGAATCTCATCCTTGAGGCCACTAATAAAACATTCTTGGAAAAAGGCATCAGACATGCCCTCTATCTGAAAAGCCAGGTGCTCAAAGGAAAGTATAAAGTCTTCCACTGTTCCTGATTGTTTCAAATTTTTCAAATGGACCAAATGGTTGGTGTCAGTGTCAAAGCGTTCATAAAGCTCTACCACAAAGTGTGTCCAAGCATTATACCCTTTATGAGAAGTTTTTCTCCGTTGCCACCATTGCCAACGTTCTTGATATAGATGGAGAACACCATACCGGAGTTTGGCCAAGTCATCTATAATGTCGTATAAAGAGAAATAATGTTCCATTTGGGTTACCCAACCAGTGGGGTCCGAGCCATCAAATTCGGTCACATCCACCCGCAGAAGGCATAGGTCACGTTGAAAGTGATGGTTCTAAAAAATATGGGAATGAGAGGAATGGTCACCTTCAGTATGTGGAGGTGAGGAAGAGGAAGGGTTATCTATAGGGATATGCACTTTGATGCAGAGTGCTGAAAAGATAGATTCAAGCTGGGTGGTGAGGTCTTGTTTGATTTCCTCCATTGAGGATTGCATGGTTGTATTGATGGTGGCAACATTGGCATTGAGTTGTTTCACTTTATGTTGGGTCTCGATGAGACCAAATTGAAAGGTGTTGAAGCGATCTTCCAAGTCTTGGATACGGGTATGGGCCATGAGGATGGGGGAACTAAAAAGGGGCGGGCGGGGTCAAACGTTTTGCCAAAAAATGACATGGATGAATTTGATAAGGGAGAAGAGATGAATTCAATGGAATAAGTCTCAAATAATGGTGAAAAAATTTCCATACTTTTTTTTTTTACACCTGCGGAGTTATACTCCGGTCTGAAGAATACGACAGAGAGGAAATGCCCAAATGCTTAACTAGAAAGAAATGTGTATTTACTTGGAAACCCGAACACAGTTACGTGGCAATAGATCTTGTCTATTTTAATTTGTTTATGTTTCTGTCCCCAAGGGTTAGGTATTCAAGGGTTCTATGAACAAGGGTTTTCCCTGTGCTATACCTCTCTGATATACGTGCGGAGTCCAACAGTAGTACTCGACCAATATCTCAGGGCACTAACTAAGGCGGATAGACCGTACCCTTAGTTTTACTACCCGACTACCCAGGTACTAGAGAGTATCTTCTCGAGTGTTGTTCTCGGTGACACTATAGCAGTCAGGCGACCGATCGGTTTATCTAAAGAGGGCTTCAGGTAATCTAGGTCGATCTGTACACAGGTGTTGTCTGATGTGCTATCACTCGAAGGGGTACCAACAAGGGTTACAAGGGTGGCCAACATATGTGGGCTTAAGTACCAGTTGTATTTCCTGCGTGTATGAATCCCTCACCTGTGGGTTTATGCGTGTAACGATAGATCTCTGTGGCTTAAAGACGCCAGAATACGTCTCTACCCTGAAAAAAATTTAACCCAGACTTTATGCCGAGGAAAGTGCTATGATACCACTTGTAATATACTATATATAAAAAGTATGCAGAACAGAAGTAAAATGATAGTAATGGTAGAATAACAACAATATATCCAGAACAATCACCACAATAGCACTGAAATGATATAAGAATAACAATAGAAATAACACTTTGATACTGAAAGAAATGTTCACGGGCCTCTTCAAGGGGGCAACCTCTAGTTGAGAAGCGCTCTATTACAATAATATCCAAGCTAGGGTTCTCATACCCTTGACTCCTATTTATACTAAATATGTCTATGAAAAGAAGCATCTAGAGGAAGATCCTTCTAGAAGTGGAAGCTTCTATTAGGTATTCTTACATCTGACTTATTCTATTTTATTTCAAGGCCTTATTAATATTGACCGTTATTACATATGAATATATTGTTCTACATATGTGTAGGTTAGGACCCTAACAGTTTCTTTACCAGAATGGAGAACTGTATGGTCTAGCTTTACCCCAATTCATTCATGGTTCCCTAAGTTCGAGTCACATCTCTGAGTCATCTTTGCCACAATGGCATTGTACAGAGAAATCAATCGGCTTCGAAGGATTTTTGTAGAAGGATATCAAAAAAAACATTCATAGCACATCATCGATCCTCGATCCAACCACTGAGAGAGAGACACGATGGGATGTTTTAGTGTTAGGTACGATCGGATTTTTGAGCATTTAAAGGGATAATTAATACCAAATCTCACATTGGGCTAATTAATACCAAATCTCGCATTAGTTTCTACCTTGTGTTCCAATCACAACAACCGTTTAAAATCCCCGATAGACCACATCACCCTCCACACCTCCATCGTCAACCCATGATGAATTTAAGTTGCAGAGATTCGACAACGAATTTGTTTAAATTTCACTCATCACCTGAATTGAATGGATGATGTGACACTGTAAGTTCTTCCATGGTTTAAATTCTCTTGAGCTATTGTAAATGAAATCATTTTGCATGCAAGGAACTCAGAGCATCCAAAGAAGAAAGATGAGTAATTCGAGAGCTGCAGAGATCCCGTGAATATCAAATAACCAGTTTTAGTAAGCTTTAGAGGAATGTATCCAAGTCTGTGGATTTTACATGGTTACATTTCCTATATTTTATCAGGTTTTGTTCCTCACATAGTATCTGAAGGTTTATTTCAATTACAAGAACAATGCCTCCAAGAAATCCAACCACTAGACAATCGGCGAGGGCGTCGAAGTTGAAGGAGCAAGAGGTAGGCGAAGCTTCCTCTCCAGGGGTCACAAAATAGTTGGAATACACTTCAAGACTGGAACCTATCATCACAAAAACAAAGAACAAGGTATTCATCCATCCTCTAGCCTTTGGAGACACAGCGGCAAGCACAAGATCCAATATGACACTCCCACATTGGGGAGAACTCTTCAAAAAGATCAGTGAAGAGGAATTCCTAAACTTTCTACCACACAGTGACCCAGATGTGAGAGTGCTCGATGACGAGGTGTTTCCGAATATCCAAAGGTCATACTTGCACATAGTAGCAAGCATAACCCCTATGTTTCCCTGTATAGAACTTTTGAAATGGCTCATCGACCACACATACACGTAGAAGTGTTTAATCAACGATGATAATGGTGGGTGTGTAGGGGTCTTCCTTTCGGCAGAGGCTCAGAAATATTACAAAATCCAAGACCCCAAGGAGCGAATGAATACATATTTCATCATGAATTTATACAAGTGCCACAACACTAGCCGAGTGATGGCTTCATGGTGGATGGAATACAATAAATACACCAACCAAATCACTGGTTGGTAACAGACAACCAAATTAATGGAGACATACATTTACTTGATGTCTCTCATTTGTCGATTGTATGGAGAGAAGGACTGTTCCAGATTTTCAGAGGCATGGATGCCCTTATCTTACACAGTGGAAATCTCTGGGAATGGCTTCAGCTGGGGAGCCATCATTTCTAAGCAACTGAGCATCTACATACAATGGGCTCAAACACCAAAGGAAGGAGAGACACCAGTATTCTACATGGATTCATATTTACTTGATGTCATGTGCGCTAGAAACATTTTTGTTGGCATGAATCTAAGTTGGCATGTCGCAGAGCTCTAAATCCACGTTTACTTCAACATCCTCTGGGATAACATGTATAAGAAGTCTTAATCCCTCATCTGCGATGAATTTATCACACGTATTTATTTCATTCTTTTTAAGAAAGAATGTCTGAGACTATCGGTTGTGGCCATGAAGATGATTTCCAAAGTAGGCCACTGGTACTTAGATGCACATGACACCTACATCAAGGTGTTTGGGGCCACCATAGCGCTACACCTCCTACCAGTTCATGTCCTAGACCAACTTATAGTAGGATAAATATGCTACCAAACCATCCTGCAAGGCTACAACACCACCTTGGTCAAGGACAAGAAGGGGGCGTTCATTCCCTATGGTTTCCATGTAGGTTTCTACTTGGTTAAAGACAATATCAAGCCAAACAATAAGGGATGAGCCATCTTGAGTTCAGGTTCCAGATAGGTCGGCTCCACAGGCATGATCCAAAGGGCCTGGTCTTGCAACACGCTTCACAAGTGTTTTCCTGCTGGTCATATGCCCATGACAAATTTGAAGATGAAGTCTTCACAGAAATACCCAAGACTGGGACGAGGTGGTGGCAAGGATGGTCGACCCCAAAATGACCAGGTTCAAGGCCATGAGCCTGGATGAACAAGCGACAACCATAGAGAAATTAGCTCAATAGGCCTTCATAGCCAAGGAAGTAATGACAACAAAAGAAGCAACAGAGGTTCCCTTGGTAGCCCCAGTGCAAAACAAAGGTTTCCCTGTGACTCAGGATGCACATGAGAGGGGGTTGCTCATGATAGAAATGGTGCAACAAATAATTTATTAGCTGCAAGATGACCCAGACCTCACAGGAATGACAGTGTCCCCTGCCAACAACCCATATGGAGGCTAGACAAGCCCAAGTAGCTTTGAACTAATAGACATTGATGAAATTGTCGAGTTAGACAACCCAATCACAATGCCACAAGTCGGATCACCGGGGGGTGTTTCAGCTCAGTCGGAGACAGTCAGAACATTAGGGAGAGCAAGTGCACCAAACCCCCTCAGCAAATTAATAAACATCTATGATGATGAAGAGAACCCGGAGGTATCCCTGGTGACCCCTATACAGATCATAGAGGAACAGGAGCCAGAGAAGGAATCTTCCCCAACTCTCGACGCTCAAATTCGCTTTCCATAGAATGAACAAGAGGTCGAAAGTGTCTTGGACACTAAGCTTCCCGATGCACCGGAGACCCAAGTATATAGTCCAAAGGATGAGCCAGGGTCGAGCGAGCAAAAGGAAGAAGCTCCACATCAGGAAATTGACGTCTCAACGACCGATGATCAAGTAAGTATCAAGCCTACCCCTGATGCCTCAATTTCAATCGGTACTCAACTTCCCTAAACCAGACTTTTGGAACACAGGGAGGAAGTTCAAGAACTCGGTCTTTAACAAATATATACCATCGTGAGTCTGGGAAATACGCTCACCTGGGGAGATCAGTAAAACCCTGAATCCGTGGATGAAGTTTTTGACATACATGTCATCTCTTATGACCAGAAAAGAAAATCTATCATGCATAGAACCACCAAGAAGAGGAGGATCACTCTATATCACTCCATCCTCATCACCACGGAGGAAAATTTGATAAATATATAGCATGCCAAAACATCCGAAATTATCAGTTCAGGGATGGAAATCACATTTGCCACCCTGGACAGAGCTAAAAGGGATGAAGAGGAGCTGGCCACTTCTCTAAAGGAATTGGAACATATGCACCATATGGTGAAGTATTACCAGGACACCACACATGTTGTGGTGTTCCTGAGGAGAGAATTTGAGGAGGCCTATAGAAAATTTACCAATGATCAACTCCTATTCATTGCAAGGATAGTTGAGCTTCAATAAGACACCCTCATGGCACTAGTGACATGAAAGGATATGGAGAGGTGGTACGCAAAAGCACACCAAGCCGTGGAAAGGATCGACTATATCAGCGCAGTGCAAAAAGTCCAAGACATTGAAGAGCACGACATCCGGGTTCTAAATGAAGGAAGCATCGACCGCATAAGGAAATTGATCAAATATTGGGTAAGAATGGCTCAGGAACCTCATCAGGAAATTCAAGAGAAATGGGTCAAGTGCGAGAAAAGTTGGACCAATATCAACCAAGCAATGAGAGACATTCGCCTCCTCGAATTCAGCACACCCAATGACTTTGTTGACTTGCGTGACATAGTCAAGTCACATGCCAAACAAGACTCAATCTGAGCTACAAAAATATCAAAGGTGGCAGACATGGTGCCAGGACAGGTGCGACAGTTCATGAAGCACCCGATCAAATCTTGAGCCATGTTACAACAGTTAAGTGCCAGAATAGTCAAGTATCGAGCATGGGCAATAGAGATAAGAGAGATCCTTTCAGCCCCAATGGAACAACATAGATTTTCGTATGCTAACACATGCAAGGATATCTTCATCAAGTGGTCAGAGTATGAGAGGAGTCATCCTCTCAAGTGAGATCTTTTGATGACTCTTTGAAGACTGATAGAAGAAAGCACCATGTGGTGAGTTTTGTTTTACTTAGCTACACTTTAATAGTTATTTTTAGTTAATAGTATGTTATAAATAAGAGGATTGACCTGTTAGCAAGGGTCGATGGTTGTTTCAAAGACCCTCATTTTTGGATTTTGTAAAGAACTATTTCGGAGCTGCCTTAATTAAGAAGTCATGTTTAGGACCAGAGACAAGTTTGTGTTTTTCATCAAAAGTGTGCATGATTGGATGTGGAGAAGAATTATTTCCGATTTCATCTCATGAATGGATGTTGTAACGAGTAAGAGCTTCTAAATCTATTGATAAGTTATCTTATTCAATGTTTTACAATTCTTGTCTTTAACGATGAAAAATCAATCATTGTGTTATTATGTGATTGATGATTAGAGTTAAGGGAATTATTTTTCTTGCCATCGTTTATCACATGCATGTTTTCTTTTGATAAATTGTATCTCAGTTAGTAATTGGAATACGAACATGGTTAAAGTATTAGTACTAGGCCTATGGTAGAGAATCATTGTCTGCATGCTAGAATGAAAGGGTTATCCCAATCTCAACCTCTTCTCCAATAGTTAAGCGTGTTCCCACTTTGTTACCTAGTTGGTTTTTACCGACTTTTATCTTATATCGGTCCCACCTAAGAGAAAATACAAAAAGAGAATGTCTGAACTAAAGGAGAAGCCTTCAAAAGAAAACGTAAAGCCGATCGATTAATTGGCCGTATCGCAAGATCTAGAGAACCATTCCACCCTTAAATGATGTAGAGTCTAATTGGGCCTTGGTGGCGGGTTTGGTTCCTACTGTTGAGTTAAATGGATTTAAGACCCCTCAACAGGATGTTACAATGATTTTGGACAATCAATGTTTTGGAATGAGCAGCAAGGAGAGAGCATAAATGAGAGAGCATAAACAAGAGAGCAGAAAGGAGAGTTGGGAAGCTGGAACATCCATGGTGGGAGAATTCTAGAGCATGATGGA
>ML809773.1:137265-162789 GCA_009831015.1 Picea engelmannii | reverse complement strand
TGTACATGCTTGGATGGTTCTTTTATTGATTTGATTTATTCATCATGATGAAATTGACTTGAGATCCTTGGAGGGCATATTCATTGTCTTTGTAGGACCTAGTTGGTGGACAAATTTGGAAGAACAATCCTAGCTTGGGATTCCTTGGGACTTGAAACCCACAGGTTGGATACTAGGGCCCACATTCCATATAATGATGATTTCCTTTGGAGGTATGAGATGACACCATGGAATACCTAACCCAACCTCTTACTAGCACAAAAAATTACTCTTGGGGCCAAAACGCATACAAAGAGGGCTTGACATCACCTAGGGTTGAGCTTGTGGTGGTAGAGTTGCTACTCATTGGCACGTGGAATGATTTCATGGGGGAGGACTTGAGGAGGCTATAGCACATAAGAGGGAGGCTCTAGAAGCCCCAACAACCTCAACCTTTTACTCCAACGACTTGTTCAAGGGGTCAAGATGTCACCCTTAGAGGGATGGAGTCACAATAGGGTTTTTATTGTGCAATTTTTAAAATTTAAATTGAATTTTCTAATGTAAAGGGGAAAAGTAAGGGTTGTTGTCCCCTTACTTTGTTGTTTACCCTAAACTAAGTATACAAACTCTTGTTAGAGGTTTTTTTATAAATAGAGATCATTTCTATCTCATTTTATCATAGCTCTCCCATTGTGAGAAGACTACATTGGCTGAAATTTGCGCCCTAGTTGGGAAATATTCTCTATCTCTCTTGGTTACATTATATTGTGATGGTTTGGCTTATGCTATTGGATGGATGGATGATACACTAGCTCTCTTGGAGGTTTTTTCTTTCTTTGTGGTGGATTTCCCTTGGTGAATTGTTGCTTCATCTTGTTAATGCTTCAACTAGGTAAGGATTTCATGTTCATTGCTCTCTTTTATTGGTTGTAAGTTTAATGTGATGATATATTGGGGAGTATAAGGGCATACAACCCCCTCCAAGTCCATTATAATTGTTTGGAATAATATATTGTGCAAAGGATACTAGGAGGAGTAAAAGGGCTTACACCCTCCTGGGTTTTCCTTGTTGGTTAGGGTTTGCCTTGGGGAGTAAAAGGGATTAAAACCCTAAGGAAGTAACTCATCCAACTTATTTAATCAAAAGAATCCATTTTTCCAATAGAAAGGCATGTGTCTTCATGCATTGGATAAATAAATTATTGCATTGGTAATCATGAAAAGTTGAGATATTGAAGTTGTCTTAAGTGGAAATTAAACTATATGCTATACATGTCTCTAGGCCACTAAGGCATCTCATTTGGACAAGAAATTATTATTGTTGTTATAAATTTAATATACAGCCATTAGGCTTGCAGAAAACTCATCATAACTTTTTGTTTTTATCTCTTAGCAATTGTCAGAATTTGCTAAGAGTTTGTCATCATAACCTACTAGTCCTAGCACATCTTTTGGGTGGATTCTTTGCAAGTTTATGTTTTTTCTATTGTAACAACTTGTTTGCTACATACATAAGGATGCAATTATATCTCTGCGATACTTGTCTATAACAACCTTAATTTGTTGCTAAAGTTTAATGTTTTATTACTAGAGTTATACTAGTGTTTAACTATCTTACCTCTTGCATCATTTGTTAGACTTTTAGCATTTGTTTAGAAGCTCTAACAACTATTTACTTGGTGATATATATCTTTGTTGATGTCTGTAATTAGGGACAACAAGATTAACTTGTTGATCCACTTGTTTGCAAGCTTGTATACTTGTCTTTCTTTGTGTCTCGGGAAGGTACAAACATCTTCTACAGGTACTCAAAAACTTGGCAACCTCAAGCAACATTCAAGACTCATTATCAAGTCACCATTTCCATATAGTATCTTTAACTATAGGGGCCTCATCTCCACTCACTCATTTTCTGTCTCATTTCCCCCTAAGTTCATCCAGGTTCACCCCTTGAGGTGATAAATTCACCTCTAAAGTGATGGGAATACCTATCTGAGGTGAGAGTGGGTAGGTATTCTCCTAGTTGTCACCATCTTGTGGTTTGGGTCAGGATTTTCCAAACCTATAAACCTTGCGATAACAAACATGAAGAGAATGCAAAGAATCATATGAAACCATAGAAATGTTGGTCATCATTGCAAGTTAACTAGACATTGAAAAGCTAGGTGTTGGGGGCTTCATCTACATCTGCATCCTATAAACTATACATCAAAGAGAAGATTTGAGATTCAAGGTCAAGTTGAAAGAGTATATTTTTTCACTTGCAAACCATGGAGTGGAAAATGCTCAAATAAATCTACCATGGAAGACATGTCTTTAAGCCTGGGTAGAATTGTTGCAAGGCTACCAAGAATTAAGTGTGTTGGAATAATATTCTCCATCTTCAAGTTGAATCTTTTTGGGACAAAAATCTTATGAAGGGAAGGTGTGATCCAAATTAAAACCTCATTTTAAACTTTGTAAAAAATAATTTGTTGGAAAAGTGTGAAGCCAATAATCAACTTGAATTTTAAAGGGAAAAAGGCCTCAAGAAGAGGAAATGAATCCTCTTGGTAGGCATTTCAAAGCAACTCTTTAATATGGATTATCACTTCATGAAAAAAGAACCAAGGGAGGTGGAGAGGAAATGAAGAAGAACAATCGTTGTGAAAGCATGAAGGACTTGGGAGAAGAAATTTGCTTGAAGATCGAAGGTTGTCCCTAAGCCAAAGCAATTTGTAATAATACTAATGAGCAATAAAACATGAAATTTGTGTATAGTTCACCCCTTTGTATTTATTACATAATAAAACCCCCATTGAATGTTGGCTTTCCCATTTAGTTCCCTAGGGTAATCTTTGTGTCTATGGTGCATTTAAATTTTCTATGGTTACCTAATTGCTATGTGAATGGATTATATATATATTTCTTGCTACAATTCTATATATTACTATGTGTTTCACATTTAATAAAGATGCACAAAAATATTGAATGCACCCATCATTCATTGATTTGATGATTGGAATAACCTACAACATTGTTTTCCTTACGTACTAAGTGTAAGTTTTGGGAGTTTCACCTACAACAATTTGTATTTCCATAAAAGTGTTTTTGTATCATAAGTTGTATATTTTCCCCAATTACCTACAATGTGATCCCTCTATAATTGATGATGGTGTGCATTTGCATTTTTTTTTGGGTTAACAATTTTATACAACCATCATTTAATTTTCTTTGATTCATTAAATGTTGTGAGCACATTGTGGAATGTTCTAGCACTAAATTGATAATGCTCTAGTTGGTGGGTTAATACACATTTGTTTGTGCATTATAGAATCATATGTAACAACTCAACTCTATGTTGCATTCTCTTTATCCAAAGCATGGTGGCACCCACAATCATTTCTCTATTTTTCTCTAGAAGTTTCACTAGAACACTCCCAATCTACGCCTCGTAATGACATGATAGTGCAAGATGTTTTCACATTGCTTAATTGTATGCATGTGAATGGAAAGATTAGTGGCTTGTTTTATAGATGGATATGAGCTCTGTTATAAAAGATTGTACAAATCCAACCCAAGAACATATTTGTCATTGGCTTAATTGTTGTGTGTGCACTTTCGAACAACAAGGATACTATTTTCTATATAATTTACTTGTGTTTGTATTTTCAATGGCCAAAGAATCTTGTTAAAGTGCATCAATATCTATCTTAACATATTTGCATAATGCCTTGTTTGTTTTAGTATCATGGATTTTTTGTGATTTAATTGGCATTACAAGCAAATCCTACAATATTGAAATCGATTATAAATAGGGTAAATGTCATGGGTTGTCAACTAGCATATTGCACACAACTCAACATTGATAGAGTGCACTTGAATGCTATATTTGGAATTGGTCTTGGTTTTTTTTTTGTGAGAAAATAAAAAATTAAAGCTTCTAAAAAGATCAGGCTTTTTTCGATAGTGTGTTAATTTAAGAGCCAAACATGTCACTTGTGAGAACTGAACCTAGGTGGGGAGAAAACACCCCTCAACACAAGACACTTGGGACAAACCCAACTTACATTCTTTTCTTATATTGATTATTATAAACAGGTAATATTTCCACTCAAAACTGCACATAAAACTGAGTCATTCTTTCATTTATGTCAGTGATTAATTGCATTGAGAGAAGCATGGTACATTCTATAGCCCAATATTGAAGATACTGTAACATATATCCTATTTTTCCATCCATCCATATGTTTACTAGATATAATATTTTATACAAATTTATAGATATATAAAGATAACAATATAGTAATAAAATTATATCAAGCATTGGAAAAAAAGAGAGAAACTTAAATCAAGTTTTTCTAGAAGACATATCTGAAGCCCAAAATATATACCAAGGAAATATGTGTGTGTGTGTGTGTGTGTAAGAACACCAATGAAAATCCATCTTAATTTAGAAAGTTTTAAGCATCGAGAGATTCACATCTTAATTTTTTTTTATCTTTCTTAGTTCTTAATAGATTTAAAGTTAATATGGATCTCTACTTGTTGCAAATTGTAGAAACTTTAAATTGTATTTCATGAAAAAGATCCATGTTGGTGATGTTTGATTAGTGAGAGGGGGTGTGTGTTAGCACTGCTATTTTTCTTTCAATTAGAGTTGGTTTTCAGTTGAGTTATGGCCCATGTGTAAAGACGTGTGAAGTCTAGTACGTAGCAATGAAGGGGTCGAAGTCAGCAAGTGGCGGGTTGGCCCTTGGAAACGAGAAGGGATGTCAGAGTTGAAACATGCGCAAATGGTACAGGTAGGTTTCTCCCATAGATTCGGGTCCTGTTAAAAGTCAGCCACTACGTGCCACAGGTCGAGTCAAGTAGTTAATGGAAGTTGTGTTGGCCAGTGCAAAAAATATTATCATCTCATTATGAAGGCCGAGGGAATGAAAAATAACGACGTTCATATCACGTATGCCATGAAACCCTTATCACATGTACTTTACATGTGGGGATGCACCATGGAAAATCTGCAATTCGATTCGAAACATCCAGTCGCCATGAATTCACTGTTTGTTGGCACGATCCCTCTTTCCGCCCGATCTGTTATAAATTCCATATTTTTTGCACCCTTTCTACTCACGAAATCAGATTCATACTCTGGCTATAAGTTTTCTCGCAGGCCCAAGTCAATCGAATTCTCTATCTTGGGCATTCACTAGATCCACTACGCATAAAATAAACATTGGTCATGCGATGGAAACCTCTCAAAACATAAATAAGGGTGTGCGAATAAGCATAATCCCCAGATCTGGGCCCCAAAGTGATTGGGATTCATTATCACTCACAATAGACATCCCTAAGGATAAAAGGAGGATTTTCCCTTCACTCGCGGGAATGATGGTATCACTTCGCACGGAACCTGGACTGGAAGGAACTACACAGGAAGGAAGGAAAGTAGAAGCCTTGTCTCCCCAGCAGCGGATACCTCGGAGAGGGGGAAAACCAAGGAAGAATAAGGAAGCTGGGGAAACCCAAATCTCAAGCGAGTTGTGCGCATGATCGTTCGCTGAAAAATTAATTATGTGTATTATCCGCCTGGAGCCTTTGGAAGGTACCAACTGAGAAAGTGGGAGAAGAAAAAGGATGCTTGTTGTGGGTACAAATGATAAAGAAAAATCTTAGCAGCCAAAACAGACAAATCTAGCCATTGTTGAACTATACCAGGAAAACAGGGAGCTGAGACAACAACTAGTGACAAAGACCATGGAAGTGACAGCAACACAAGGTCACGAAGGGAATGCGACATGGCTCAAGAGACATCTTAGAGAGGTGCATGATATGATTGTACAGTTTTCTGAAGTACAATGACTTTTGGAAAAAAATATATGCAAAACACTCCAGAGAATGTGAAATGACCGAAGAGATAGCCCACGTAGTTCCCACTAGTGAGCAGAAGAAACAAGATTAGTTGTGTTCGTTCCTGCATCTACGAACAGAAAGAAAATCTTGACAGTTTTGAAAGAGACATCACCCTAAGACATTTTTCCATTTTGATAATGACCATGACTGTCTACAACCACTTGCCATGCACATTTCCCCCAAAAAATGAGCGCGCGACAGAAAATCAAATCCGTTACAGCAGACAGTGGGACTCTGACAGACACTTGTCCACTCAAATATCTGATCGAAGGAAAGCATTGACACATCAGTCCCCCATGACAATACCTGATCAATAACCAAATCCCCATGGTGGATTACAAACAATCATGAGGTAGCTAGATGTGTTTGTTGCCTCTTTTTGGAAAGGCGTCATGCGAAGAGTTTTGTAACATAGAGCAGTCAGTTTCCTAGTTTTAGAGATAGTAGTTAGAAGAGAAGGGTAGCCCAAGCGGTGCCCTCACTTATATATTTGATATTTTTTATGTAATCCAGGTTGGTTCGCAAAATTAGTATAGACAGTAACTATTGCATGTAATTTGAGTCCGATCAAAACTTAATGCAAAAGTCATATAGCTTTGATGAAAAGATTCCAATTGTAGCAATTGGATGTATTGTTTCCTTTCCTTTGCGTATGTACTTCCTATTTTATTTATTCATATATTTTTCTGTCTAAATTGGAATGAAATTTCCAACCTGTGGATTCGTTGTTCAATGCCCCTTGTTCGTGCCATTTAGAAAAAAAAAATTCTTCTAAAGTTAACTCTGAATTCATCCACAGTGGTGCTCCGAGTTACTTCTTGTGTTTTCTCCTTGCCACACATTACAATTTTTCACTGAATATTGTTGCTCTCTTAGCCTTTATCCTCTGAAGTTCAGTCACTGAGTGATTTGTTTCTGTCGTTTCCTCAAATAGACTCCATAGCCCAAAGTATTACTTTCTTGCACCAATATAACCAGAACCCATTATTTCAAAGATATTAAATCTAGCCATAGCTTAAAATCCATATCCCGTGCAGAGACAGAATCTCCCAAGAGAGCACTCTCCAGGTCTGAAAAGGCTAGTTTCGAATCTCAAAGTTGGTTGAAAAATTTACCTCTATCGTATGTTTATCAGTTGAACAGATTTACAGAGTGATAACATTCTGGCGTCGTTGTCGGGGACAAAACTGAATAGATTTTCCCTGGGTGAACGACTAACATTGTAGTTTGACCCTTGAGGGTAACAGAGGGACAAACATTTGCACCGGCTAAAACCTTTACCTTGGTGACTCCAGTCAAAAATACTAGTAGCTCCAAGTAGTGCAATTCAAGAACCCTCGCTTCGAAGATGATCTATACCAGAGCAAATCCTGACCCAAACCCTCATAGCCTATGTACGACCCCAAAAAAATTCTGGGCACGATTAGAGAGAAAAGGCTAGACCCATTCTATTACTTGGAAAAAAAATTTTCCTTATCGAAAGACGGTGCGCAAAGCATCGGTGACCTTGAGTTTGACGCATCATTTGAGCAAACCCTGTTCAGGTCTAAGTTAGAAACCAACTTGGAAAAGATAGTTTTCAACTAGAAGAGATTCCAAACCCTAGTGTCTAATAATATCCCTCAAATCCCGACCCCTATAGAGCCATGGACACCAAATTTTCCTCCCTCATTCTACCATCCCAACCGCATGACTTGCCCCAAAATTATAGCTAGAGGATTAATCTCTATGATTTTGAAGGGAACATTTCAGCCCATAAGCATCTAGATTGGTTCAACAATTTCGTCGACCTGGAATAGGTAGACTATGCAAATGTGAAAATGAGGTTGTTCACATAGATTTTTATGGGGGACGTGAGGAAATGGTTCAAATCCCTATGACCAACAAGGATTCAATACTTCGCCACATTCAAAATGACCTTCATTGCCAGATGGGGAGACAAGAAGAACCCCTTGCAGTTGTTAATGCAGTACAATAATATGAAGAAGGCACCGGAGGAGATGGTTAAATAATTCTCAGCCAGTTTCATGAAGGTTTATAACTCGATTCTTGCAGAAGTCCAACCACCTCCCAAGGCTACACAATTGCAATACACTGACTGCTTCGACAATGATTTCTCCTTGATGTTGAGAGAAAGAAGATCAATAAGCCTAGACGTGATAATGAGCAATGCGGTCGAAGTCATATAGGAAGATCATGAAGAGATTCAATAGAGACAATAAGAATCCCCAAGAATATTCACAGCCATCGATATCCACGGATGAAAAATTTGACTTAATGATGAGAACCATGGATAAGCTAATGGAGAAAATGTTTGTGGGAAACAGACCCACTACCCAGGAACATCAGGACCCCCAGCCTAGGAATCAAAACCTCAGGAGGGGTCAAGTTCCTTAGATTAGACAAAGGGAATAGAGGGAGCAGAGATATCAAGGTGACCAACAAATAAGGCCTTCATTCCAAAACAACTACGCGGATGAAGAATTTGATCATATGTTCGAAGACCAAATGCATTGTTGCAATGATAAGAACCCATGCATGTTTTTGACAAAGAGAGAACATGATTGGTACATGAGAAGAAATGATGGTTTTATGCTGGAGACAGACGATGCGTGGATTGGGGAAACTGATGATGCGCTTTCTTTGGAAACAAAAGATTTTAGAAAGGGTTATCGGAACACCATCATGCAATTTCAAAAGAAATATAACCTTAGGAGCAAGGAAACATCTACCGAGCCTTAGCAGAATAATCCCAGTAGGAAGCCTTTGGCAGACACCCCTTCCACAAGCTGACCGATGCCGGATAGCGCGACCAAGGATGCGAGGGAAAAGGAAAAGTCGAAAGAGGAGGCCCTGAAGAAAACTCTGGAAACAAGCCGAGAAGCGGGTGGAAAAGAGGTAGAGAAACTCTACCCTCCTTTTAACTTTAAGCATGAAATGGATAAAATCAAAATATCTCTCCCATTCAATGAACTTATTAGAAAGGGTGAGTATAGGGAGCAGATTATTAAAATTTTGAAAATGGGAGGGACCCCCAATACTTTGAATGTCCAAGACAATCACCCTATTATTTTGTTCGGTCGACGCGTTGAAGAGACAAGTTATACCGAGGACGTACCTTCGTTCTATGTCAATCTGAAGGTTCATGAAATGACCATGCATAACACCATGCTAGATTCTGATGCATCAAACAAGCTCATGCCAAATGTGATCATGGATGAACTAGGTTTGGATATCACTAGACCCTACAAGGACCTTTTCTCTTTTGACTCGAGGAAATTCAAGTGCTTGGGTCTCATTAAGGACTTTGTCATGTCATTGGCCCAAATTACTTCTAAGAACATGGTTATGGACATGGTTGTGGCGGGCATACCCCCCAAGTTTGGCATGTAGCTATCCAGATCATGGGCTATGAAGTTAAAGTGGACTCTGCAAATGGACATGTCATACGCCACCATTCCTATCTTTGGCCAGGACATACGGTTTTACAAATAAGCGTTGTTGAAATACATGGTAAGCAACAAAACGCAACCAAAAAACCACCCCATATACTCCATTGACACTGAGATTGGTTCCTCTATATTCTATAATGACCTAAGTTTTGAATAGGAAGAACCGACAACCATTATGACCGTCGATGACGAAACCACGCGACAAGTAGCCACGTGCACCGACCCAAGAAACCATGTGAAGAACGAGATATGGAACATGAGTTTTGACGATGTGGTCAACAAAGAATAGGTTGGGGCTGATGTGGGGATAAATCCCCCCAAAGTGGGTTCAAATCTCTTCTCATACAAACTCAATTTTGACTATATAAACAACATGGCCGAGTACGAGGCACTGATTTTGGGCCTAAAGGTATTAAAGGAATTAGGTGTGGAAAGGATAGCAGTACATGGAGACTTTGAGCTGATTATAAACCAAGTGAAAGGCATATATCAAGCAAAACATCTCAAGTTGAGAGCATATATAAACTTGGTGTTAGACCTCCTCGAGGATTTCCCGGAGTATAATCTATTAGTCATCCCAAGGGGGAAAAATCATATCATTGGTGCATTGGCCACCTCAGCCTCGATTTTCAAGATCCCCATCTTCCCCAACAAAAAATATGAGATCGAAGTCAAGCACAGGTCAGCAGTGCCTGATAATATAAAATACTGGCAGGTGTTTGAGGACAACAAGCAGGTAGAGATATTTCTTCAGATGAGTGACGAGTTCACTAACATAAACATTGATGACGAATGTTGTTGCGAAAAATATGGGAGCGAGAATGCATGCAGTAATGACGAACATTTCCAATACCAGATCGCGGGAAGGGACATAATACAACTGAAGAATAACATCATTCCAAAGGGGTTACTGTCGCTGGAAACGTTGTTTGATGAAAATGACATGGATAAAAACCCAAAATCACAAAAAGAGGAGAGGACGTGGAATACTACAACATTGGGACTGAGGAGAACCCAATAATGATCAAATTATCGAAAACCCTCAGTCTAGAGGTCAAGCAAGACTGCGTCAAGATTATGAAGGAATTCCTCGACATTTTTGCATGGAGCTATGATGATTTGAAGGTGTATGACACTAAAGTGATCCAGCATGTGATCCCTCTCAAAGAAGATAAAAAACCTTTCAAACAAAAGCTAAGATGGATAAATCCCCTGCTACTGTCACTGATCGAAAAAGAGGTAAAGAAACGTTTCGACGCTAAGATTATCGTTTCTTTATGGTTCTTGAAATGGGTAGCTAATTTGGGGCCTATAAGAAAGAAGAGTGGTGAGATAAGACTGTCTGTAGACGTCCAAAATTTAAACAAAGTGTCCCTCAAGGATCACTACCCTCTTCCCAAAATGGACTATATCCTGCAAAAGGTGGTGGGGTCCTAGAAGATGTCCATGTTGGACGGTTTTTAAGGTTATAATCATATCATGGTCCACCCAGACGATAGATAAAAAAAAACTTTCACAACTCCTTGGGGAATGTTCATATACGCCAAGATGCCCTTTGGCCTGATGAACGATGGAGCCACTTTCCAAAGGGAAATGGACATCACATTTGCCAATGAAAAGGACAAGTTCATTGTGATCTATTTGTATGACATCACGGTGTACTCTACCTCTGATGAACAACAACTCAAGCATCTAAAGAAAGTTTTCCAGAAGTACAGGAAGTTCGGTATATCACCAAATCTGAAGAAATCACATTTCGGGGTGGAAGAAGGGAAGTTTTTGGGACACATTATCTCGAAGGAAGGCATTAATATAGACCCCAGTAGGGTTGAAGGAATCCTGAAGATCTACACTCCACACAGTAAAAAGGAAGTGAAATCCTTCCTGGGAAAAGTAAATTTCTTGAGGAGATTCATCCTGAACCTGGAAGAGATGATAAAGCATATCACCTGCATGCTCAGAAAGGGAAATGAAATCAAGTGGAACCTGGAAGCCAAGAAGTTGTTTGAAGATATCAAGGTGGCATTGACTAGAGATCATGTGCTATCTAGTCCATATTTCATGAAATATTTCATCATGTTTTCATTTTCCTCAGAGCATACGATTGTCGTCGGGTTGTTATAGAAAGATGAGAAGAACTTCGAGAAGCCTATAGCTTATTTTAGCAAGACACTATGGGACACTCCACTAATGTACGACATTATGGAAAAACAAGCGTATGCCTTAGTGAAAGCCTTGAAGGAGTTCAGGATGTACATATTGCACTCCCACATCATTTATTATGTGCCCAATAACTTAGTAAAGGATATCTTGACTCAGCCCGAACCCAAAGGGAGGAGAGGTAAGTGGATAGCAACCATGCTGGAATATGACCTAGAGATCAAGACTACAAAAATAATTAAGGGTTAGGGCCTTGCGAAGCTAATGGCACAGTCAGACTGTGACTCTGTGGGAATAAATTTTATTGTCGATTTGTCAGAGAGTCCTCAAGAAGAAATGATTGTGCAGGAGTCCAAGGAGTTCGTCGATTTGTCGTGGTATGCAGACATCATCTATGTGTTGAAGAATCTCCAGGATCCTCCGAGTGTAAGTAAGATAAATCCAGATTACTCTAGATCAAAGTGGTTAAGTTCTGCATCCTGGACAACTCACTCTACTGGAAATACCCCAGGGGGATATTGCTGAACTATTTGCTAGAAAATGATGCGAAGCAAGCCATAGAAGAATTTCACAAAGGTGATTGTGGAGGACACCACTACTGGAAAACAACCATGCACAAAATCCTGAGGGCGGGTTACCACTGGCCTATAATCTCCATAGATGTGTACAAAGAGGTGTCCAACTACCACGAATGTCATATTTTCAATGGGAGAAGAAAGCTACAACCCTTGCCACTAAAGACGATCTTAGTCGAAGCACCTTTCATGCAATGGGGTTTGGATTTCATAGGGGAAATTAATCCACCATCCTTGGCACAACACAAATGGATACTCACGACCACTGAATACTTCACGAAATGGATAGAAGAGATCCCCACCAAGCAAGATAGCGATGCAGTCATCATCTAATTTGTAGATACAAACATCTTGTCGAGGTTCAGGTGTCCCGTCAATATCATAACAAAAAATGCGATCATGTTCAAGTCCAAAAAGATGGAAAAGTTTTGTCAGGATTATAATATAACCCTGTGGAATTCTATGACGTACTACCAACAGGGAAACAGATTAGCAGAATACTCAAATAAAATCCTAATTAGGATCATCAAAAGACTCATGCAAGACAATAAGAAAGATTGGCACAAAAATCTTATCTATGTGTTGTGGGCATATCGAGTTACCACCAAGAAGTCTGTCTTAACATCACCTTTTATGATCGTATATGGCCCAGATGCAATTTTCCTCACCTCATTGGGGCCGCTCATCAGAAAGTTGCTACAAAAATAGGAGGCCGGCCAAATGATGTGCATAGGAGAATAAATTAGCTAATTCACACACAACAGATGAGGGAATAGGTATATAATCGATCACAGCTCCACCAGGAGAGGATGAAGAAAACCTTCGACAAGCATTCTAGGCAAGAGGAATTGCAGGTAGGGAAGATGGTGTTGAGATGGGATGCAAGAAATGAAGATAAAGGAAAGCACGAAAAGTTCAACAACCTTTGGACAAGTCCATTCAGAATCAGCGTGCATTGTGGGAGTAATGCTTATTTTCTAGAAGGATTAAGTGGATAATGCCTTGTTTGGGGGCCTATAAATTGCAGGTTCCTCAAGCATTATCTGATGAAATAAAATCCCTTTAATTCATTTTTCATTGTAAATAGTCATTTTATTTTTGCGTTGAGTCAGTAGGTCAACAGAAAATTGAATCCCAAAGTGAAGGCCCTGAGTTTTATGTTGATTCTTTATAACTTGTGTTGATAGGTTTAGGTTGCATCTTGTTTTTCATATTGCAGTGTCAAAGAGTCTAAATAAGTCCCAATGGTCATGCACCTGGTCTACTTTTCTTTGCTACCTCACGGGGAGGATAACATCCCCATTAGAACCAACTATTAGTGTTGCCATTTTTCATTCAATTAGAGTCGGTTTTCAGTTGAGTTATGGCTTATGTGTCAAGACATGTGAAGTCAGGTATGTAGCAATGAAGGGGTCAAAGTCAGCAAGTGGCTGGTTGGCCCTTGGAAATGGGAAGGTATTTCAGAGTCGAAACATGCACAAATGGTATGGGTAGGTTTCTCCTAGAGAGTTGGTTCCTGTTAAAAGTTAGTCTCTATGTGCCCCAAGTCAAGTCAAGTAGTTAATGGAAGTTGAGTCAGCCAGTGTAGAAAATATTATCATCTCATTATGAAGGCTGAGGGAATGAAAAATATCGATGTTTGTATCATGTATGCCCTGCAACCCTTATGACTTGTACTTTACATGCGGGGATGCGCCATGGAAAATATGTAATTCGATTCGAAACATCCAATCGCCATGAATTCACTATTCATTGGAATGATCCCTTCTTCCACCCGATCTGTTATAAATTCCATATGTTTTGCACCCTTTATACTCGTGAAATCAGATTCATACTCTGGCTGTAAGTTTTCTTGCAAGCCTAAGTCGATCGAATTCTCCATCTTGGGAATTTACCAAATCCACTACGCTCAAAATAAACATTGGTCACTCCATGGAAGCCTATCAAAACATAAATAAGGGTGCGCGAAGTGGCAGAATCACTAGATCTGGGCCCTAAAGTTATTAGGATTCATTCTCATTCACAACAGGCATCCCCAAGGATAAAAGGGATATTTTCCCTTCACCTGCGGGAATGACGACATCACTCTGTGTGAAACCTGGAATGGAAAGAAATGTACAAGAAGGAAGGACATTAGAAGCCTTGTCTCCCTAGCAGCAGATACCTCGAAGAAGGAGTATACCAAGGAAGAATAAGGAAGCTCGGGAAACCCAAATCTCAGGTGAGCTGCGCACACGACCATTCGCTAAAAAATTACTTATGTGTGTTGTCCGCCTAGAGCCTTTGGAAGGTACCAACCTAGAAAGTGGGAGAAAAACGAGGATGGCTACCATGGGTACAAATGATCAAGAAATAGATGAGTAGTTGAAACAAGCAAAGCTAGCCATCGCCGAACTATACCAGGAAAACAGGGAGCTGAGACAACAACTAGCAACAAAGACCATGGAAGCAGCAACAACGCAAGGTCGTGAAGGGAACATGACGTGGCTCAAGAGACAACTCAGAGAGGTGTAGGATACAATTGTACAGTTGTGTGAAGCACAAGGGATTTTGAAAAAAAAGATATGAAAAACACTCTAGAGAATGTGAAATGGACGAAGAGATAGCCCACGCAGTTCCCGCTAGTGAGTAGAAGAAACAATATTAGCTGAATTCATTCCTGCATTTGCGAACATAAATAAAATCTTGATAGTTTTGAAAGAGACATCGCCCTAAGACATTTTCCCATTTTGATAACGGCCATGAATGTCTACAGCCACTTGCCACACACATTTCCCATGGCAAATGAGCGCGCAACATAAAATCAAAGCCATTGTAGGAGACAACGAGACTCTAACAGACACTTGTCCACTTAGATATATGATCAAAGGAAATCATTGACACATCACTCCCCCATGAATATACCTGATCGATAACCGAATCCCCATAGAAGATTACAAACAATCATGAGGTAGCCAGATGTGTTTGTTGCCTATTTTTGGAAAGGCGTCATGCGAAGAGTTTTGTAATGCAGAGCAGTGAATTTCCTAGTTTTAGAGATAACAGTTAGAAGAGCAGGGTATCCCAAGTGACTCCCTCACTTATATATTTGATCTTTTCAATGTAGACCAAGTTGGTTGGAAAAATTAGTATATACAATAACTATTGCATGTAATTTGAGTCTGATTGAAACTTAATGCAAAAGTATTGTAGCTTTGATGAAAAGACTCTAATTGTAGCAGTTGGATGTATTGTTTCATTTTATTTGAGTACGTACTTCCTGTTTTCTTTATTCATATCTCTTTCTATCTAAATCGGAACGAAATTTCGAACCTGTGAATTCGTTGCGCAATGCCCCTTGTTCACGCCATTTAGACAAAAGATTTTTCTTCTAAAGTTAACTTTGAATTCATCCACAATGGTGCTCCGAGTCACTTCCTATGTTTTCTCCTTGCCACACCTTATGATTTTTCACTGAAGATTGTTGCTCACTTAGACTTTATCCTCTCAAGTTTAGTCATTGATTCATTTGTTTTTGTCATTTCCTCGAATAGACTCCATAGCCCAAAGTCTTACTTTCTTGCGCCAATATAACCAGAACCCATTATTTCAAAGGTATTAAATCTAGCCACAACTTAAAATCCATATGCCGTGTGGAGATAAAATCTCGAGAGAGAGCCCTCTCTAGGTCCGAAAAGGCTCGTTTCGGATCTCAAGGTTGGTTGAAAAAGTTATCTCTGTCATTTGTTTATTATCCGAACAAATTTACAGAGTGCTAACAAGGTGAATCAGTAATAGAGCAATATAATCCTTTTTCACCATAAAATGCAAGTGTTATATCAATGTAGCATTATCATCCAATAGTTGCAGAGTAAATAAACAATGAACAAATGAGCAATCACACACATACACAGTACAACAGTGTTTTACATGGAAAACCAAGTGGGAGAAAACCACAAAATGTTTTTTCTTATATGTCTTTAAGAATTACATTCATTGGAAGAACCAACTTCCTTTGTTTTCCAACTGCAACTCGAAGGAGGCTCCAACCCCCTAGTTTCTTAGGCTACAACCTGAGGGAAGCTCCAACTCCCCAATTCTCTGGCTACAAACAGAAGGAGGCTACAACCCCCTATGTACTTCGGCTACAACTAGAAGGTGGCTACAACCACCTATCCTTGCCTCGTCCAACCGCCCTGACACATAAGTAGAATAATGGAACCACTGTTACACTATCACTGTGAGATATATTACTATAAACTTGTACCAATTGTAACAACCCTAGTTAAATAATTGCTTAAGGTTTATAAAGTTTAGTTAATTAAATAATTAACTATCCTAATGTATATTAGTTAAATAATGATTATTCATTAATAATATTAATTAATTAACTAATTAATTATTTATTGTTTAATGTATGTTAATTAATTAATTAATTAAGTCATTTAATGTTTGGGTAACGAATTAAAGTTTAATAAATTTTAATTTATTTAATAGAAAACTTAACGTATTGAGGGATGGTTGGCATTGAATGGAGAGGCAGTGAATGGACGAGGGGATATGAGGGGGAAAAGACATTTGAGAGGGGGACTTTGGATTTTAGGGGCAGAGAGAATTTTGGAGAGAGGGGGGAGATTGTATGAGAAAACTGCATTTTGTGGTTTGAGGCTAGAGGAATTTGTTGGACTGTTACAGGGGAGGATTGGTTGCTGGGAGTTTTGGGCTCGGGGGCCAGGAATCCTCACGAAATCTTGGAGCTAGGGAGTCGGATAGGCTCTGTTCCTAGCTGGCAGGGAGGAAAGATTCAGTTTTGGGCAGAGAGTGGGCAGATTAGCTTGGTCAGAGTTTGGGCAGAGAAGCGAGGACAGATGGAGTTGGGAAAATAACATCACTGAGAGGTATTTATGCCATTATAGTTATGAGGGTTCACTATTTTACTAAGCTGTGTATGTTTTTTTTTATATATATAATTTGTACTTCATGTGCTCGATTATAATTTGTTGAACCATGAATGGTTAGTTTGTTATCTTGTTGAATATAGAACCGTAAAAGAAGTTATTAATATCAATGATATGTATTAATTAATTTATTAAGTTTTATCTTCTGTTAACAAGGATTTTACACATGGTATCAGAGCTCGATTTCAAAATTGAAACCTAGGCTTGACCACCCACATAACTATGCAATTTTATCCCAAACCCCTAACCTATGACCTAGAAACCCTTTATTTTACAGACCTTAAAACCTATGAAGAACTACCCATAGGAACCCAGGAATAGGGAGAGCCTATATATATAAAAAAAATTAGGAGAGAAGGGGAGATTCTTTCAAATTGTCTCACCCTCTGTTCAGGCTACCTGTGAATTGTATGCTCACTTGCACGAGTCATAGAGAATCAAATAAGTGGATGTTAGTCTTAGAAAATAGAAGTATACAAAGTTTGCAAAGTTATAAATATAGTAAAAGCATTGATTTGAATAATGTATATAATATAAAAAAATAACTTATATAGAATAATAAGTAAACAAAATAGCAAAAAGAAATAGTGTTTAAAATAGTAATAGGAGAAATAAAGTATAAGGGACATGATGTGACATCCCCCACTTCCACATATCTTACATATGGCTACATCACCTCCTCATCATTGATAATATCTCGCCTCATGTCATCTCTCAGAATCATATTCCCCATCTGGCGAATATCCAACAAGTGAATGCTGGAATTTATTGGTTCAAAAGATCTATAGAATTCAATGTAAACATTACTAAGATCTTCCTTAACTTGACCCGAGCCCAGGCAGTGGGCAGACTAAATTCTTTTCCATTTACTTCTAGAACATGTATGATTATATTCATAACAAAAGGATTTTACACATCCTTGAGTTCTTTAGTCTGCACTACAAACATATAGATAGATAGCCATGACCATATCAAAAAACTAAAGTAAGCCACAGTAACCGAAGCCACTCTCGCCATAGTTGTAGCAGTGAAGTAACACAAAGCACCTATTTCCATTACGCCATCACATTGGTTCTTCCTATTTTGTGCATTTAGTTTGATAAAAGAATATGGTTTTACATTGTTTATTTACCTGCATTGTGTTATCCATATCCACTTCCGGAGGAATTTCAAACCTGGGACCTGCAATAAATATGCAGTGCATTAGACCATCCATATATAAAATGATGAAAAAAAAACAAAAAAATGTTACATATTAAAAACATATAAAATAACGGGTGAGTCAATGTACAAACAGAATTAAGGTTCGCCAGTTAGATTCTTGACATGCCTCCATGGCCGTTTGGATATCTGTGGGTGACTGTAAGCACCTTATGTGAAATTGAAATGCACACAAGGAGTCTATTCTACCAAAATTGCAAGAGACTTGCACTCAGCATCATCTCTTTGAAGCTAAGTTCATTCAGGTGGGGCAGACCATGGGCAAGGACGAAACCCTGGTGTACGACTTCCGAAAACTGGTGAACCCATTGGTAGATACAACGTTTAATTTTATTTTTTTGCAAGCTTCTTAGAGAAACATGATAAATCGAAAATTTATAAATGACGCATTAAAATACGTTGTTCAGTTACTTAGTATCATATGTAAACAAGAAATTAAGAAACAAAAATAAAGAGCCCTACATATGGACATTATAGTATCATATTAGGGTTTCAACGATGTTTTCAGTCCAATGACATTTCTTATAAAATTTTCATCGAATCGGTCTAAGAAACATAATCACATCAATGCAAAAGAGCTCTCTGCAAAATTTAAAGGGGGTAACGTAATAGAATCCCGTCATTCCCTAAAAGACAATCCAAGCTATCCAGCCAGAGTCACGACACAAAACAAGTCATAGACAACACACAAGCGTGAAATCAAGCCACCAAGTAGAGGTCCATAACACACCTGCCATACACAAATAAATAGCTCTCGATCCAAGAACCTACACCAAACACAACATCACAAGTAAAGCTAAAGCCAAGACGAAGCTCCCAAGTGCCAAGCCACAGAGGAGATAGGTCTATGTTCACTACACGTCTATACCCATACCTTCAGAGAAATTGATGAAACTGGAGAACCCATTCCAAATCAACCACAGTTACATCAGTAGGCCACAAAGAGAAAGAGGTTGTTGTTAGATGAGCAACATTCAGACTGAAAACCATAAATCATCACGCTAAATCTTCAGGGTAATTCTTGGAAACCATCGATATTCCACATGATGCCACTCCGAGGCCCTTCCCACCCCCTTCTCTTCCATACCCATACCCACCGAGCGCACATAGCCACCAAGGAGAGCCCACAAGGGCATGAATATGCTGCACAGTATAACAACAAAAAGAAAACTAGCAGGCATTATTGCATCAAAAAAGAAAACCAGCTAACAACGCATATCAAGTCACAAAACCTCCCAAACAAGGCACACACCTTAACCACTTGGACACAAACAACAAGCACCGAGACCAAGGACCAAGTAGAAAAAAAAATAAGAACCGCAGGCTAATACATGGCCTATTATCCTCAAACCCTTTTTCAAACAAAAACTCACAAGACCAGCGGCCAAGGCCAGTGTCAAGCCACAAAGGAGGAGCCATGAAGGGGTGATACAGTGCTGAATGCATCAAGTTACAGTGTTATCACCCAAACCATGAGCCATCAAATGCCCGAGAAGCCATGAGAGAAGGCCATGGGCGGAGCGGCTAGAGTAGGGAAAACCTTGGCGATTAGGGTTTGTTAGGGTTTTAAGAGTTGTTCTCTTCTATTATTTTAATTAAATGTTGAACAAGCGGGAAACGAGGGAGGGGCCAAGTGGACCTCATGCGAGGACCCACCACTACCTTGAATTATTTTTTATTATTATTTATTTTTATGTTATTTATTTTATTTTGTTTTAATTACTTTGAATTATTAAAATTGTATTTTAATTACTTTAAATTGGGTTCTAATAATTTATAACATTTTGAAGTTGTTTTAAATTTTAAAATTTTAGAATGATTAATTCCAATTTTAATTTATTTATCATTTATTTTAAATAATTAATTTCAAATTTTAACTTTATTACAAGCATTAATAATATTGATTAATGGATTAAATGACTAGTGGTTAATTGATTAAAACGATTAAAGGATTAATAATAGTGATTAATTAATCAAATGACTAATTAATTAAAAAGAGTAATTAACATAACATTATGATTTGAAGGCCCGCACGGGTGTAGACGGATTGGCAAGTGTCATGTAAATGGAAGGAAATTTGTAAAATGAAGTCTCATGTTCGATTCTTACTCGGATTTACTCGTGCGCCATTCTTGTGGGCTGGGTGGTTGCACATGGGGTTATAGTGGTAGCCGACAGGGATCGACCCCGTGTCACGCGAGTACGAGAACCGCGAGTTGCCGATTCCCCCAGTTAAAAAAAAAAAAAAAAACATTACGATTTGAATAAAATTTATTTTGGATTAGATTAAATTTTGTTGGAATTAGAAGGACTCGAACCGGAGACCTCTTCACCAAGCGCAACACTTCCTTAAAAGTCGAATACCATTGCACCACATTAAAGCTTCCATATTTTATTGATTAAACTTTGTTGGAGCAGACGAGTTTTGAACCAATGACATATCCACCGAGTATAGAGCTTTCACCAAAAGACCGTACACCACTGCGCCATGATAGTAACGATAGGTTGAATGTGTTTATCACATGCGAGAGAGTCAGTAGTTTCCTTAGGATAAAACATCGAGCTTAGAGGCTTTAGACACTGACCTAGCCACTTCCCATAAAGAGAGTAATGCCTGTTTATAGACAAGTAAAAAAAAACTTATGCCTAACCCTGTTTTCTAGCTTAAGTTGCGCAAATGTGAAATGCCTTGAACTCACCCTAACAACTTTGGTTGATGCAGATTAAATTATACAGGATGGTTAGGACTCAAGGAAATCAAGGTAGAGGGGCATCGTCGCAGGGAATGTCAGCGCCACCACCACCATCGCCTGAATTAACTCTCATTTTTCACTCTTTGGAGGCCACAAATGAGACTTTAAAGGGGCGTCAGCCAACAGGGATTGAAGTGGAGCCCCCACCATCTAGAACAGGTAATATTGAAGCATCGAGGGATTCAGGGGGAGGACCTCCACCTGAAGACATCACTAGAGAACTGCAGAAGATCAAACTTCCAGAGTTTACTGGGGGTCATGCTAGTGAACATGCAGAAGCATAGTTGGAAGGCATGACAAGGTGTTTTGCCTTAAGAGACTATGTGTCCACTTCAAATGCAAAGATAGTGATTTTTCAGTTGAAAGACAGTGAATTGAATTGGTGGGGCAACCTGGAAAGGAAACTACATCTTACCTCAGACACCGTATCTTGGGAACTTTTTGAGGAGAGGTTCCAAAGGAAATATCTACCAGCTTACTCTGAGGAACAACAGGTGGGAGCATTTCATGCTATAGTATAGGGAAACAGAATAATAGAATAATATGAGATTAGATTTATGGAATTGGTTAAATATGTTTCATACATGGATAATGACCAACGATAGGAAGAATGCTTTGTCTATGGGTTAAACCCTAAGATAAGGGATATGGTGCGGGTGTGGAAACCGTCTTCAGTAGCAGAAGCTATGGAAAATGTGTGTTATGCAGAGGAACACATGAACTTAACTGGAGATACGAGACCGACCTTTCCACATCATCCTAGGTTCGTGGGGAAGGCCCTTAGGACATTTCCCAGGGGAGGGGGCTCAAGGCCACCTCCATATGGTAATAGAGTTGCACCAAGGACAGTAGTCATTGGGATTTTAATGGCAGCGAGTTCTGCATCCCGTTCATCACCAACGATGCAGGGAAGTCCACGGCCATCTCAGGGAGCAGCTAGTAGGGGCAAGGGTTCTAGGGGAAGAAACTCATTTCAGAGACTGTCACAAAGAAGTACACAAATTCAATCTTGTGTTACTTGTTGGGGATGTGGAGGACCCCATTACCAGCGTGACTTCCCAGAGTTACAATCAGGATTTGTGCATAGAGAAGGAAAGGCCCCGATGGGAAGAGCAAGTGGTAGCCACTAGACTTATGCAGCAGTTAATAATTGCCAGGCAGAACATCAATCCACGGTGGTGGAGTCATCAGGTACGCTAAATCATATCAATGTTAGGATTTTATTTGATTCTGGTGCTACAGATAATTTCATTTCACCATCTGCATTAGAAAAGAGTGGGTTGGCATCCTACGAGCATGATGACTTTAAACAAGCCGATATGGCTTTGAGGGAAAAACAAGTGGTAGGACCTGGCATTAATAATTGTATAGTAGACCTGGGAGTGTGTACTATGAGGTTGAAGGTATATGCCACTGCTCTCGGGATGTATGACCTAATCATTGGAATGGATTGGTTAGAATCTCATCGAGCTTTGGTTGATTGTTTCGCAAAAAGGGTGCTTTGTGTCGATGATGAAGGAAGACCAGTAGAGATCCACGGTGTATGGAGATGGGTGTCTCTGTTCTTTATCTCAACTATGAAGGTTAAGTGGTGCATGAGGCAAGGGCGTCGACTGTATGTAGTGGAAGCAGTGAATGAAAGGAAGGGACCCTCCTTGGATCAGTACCCGGTATTGTCAGAATTTAAGGATGTTTTTCTGAACGAGTTACCAGGATTACCTTCTGAGAGGGAGCTTGATTTTACTATTGAGCTAAAACCTGGTGCAGAACCAATTTCCAAGACTCTTTATCGGATGACAGCGCCATAACTTTGTGAGTTACAAATGTATTTGAAAGAGTTATTGGACTTAGGGATAATAAGGCCCAGTGTCTCACATTGGGGTGCACTAGTAATGTTTGTAAAGAAGAAATATGGTTCTTTATGATTATGTATAGATTACAGGTACTTGAACTATGCTACAATGAAAAATAAGTACCTAATGTCGCAAATAGATGACCTCTTTGATCAGATGAAAGGAGCGGCGGTATTCTCAAAAGTTGATTTGTGATTAGGGTATCACCAGTTAAGGATTAAGGAAGGTGATATTCCTAAAACTACCTTTTGAACTCGGTTTGGACATTACGAGTTCGTCGTAGTACCTTTAGGATTGACTAATGCGCCAACAGTATTCATGAGCCTCATGAACGAAGTATTCGGGAAGTACTTAGACCATTTTTTACAAATCTTTCTAGATGAAATCCTCATCTGTTCCAAGAAAGAAAGAGAACATGAGGAACACTTGTGAGTGGTGTTGTCTTGCCTTAGAGAGAACAAATTGTATGGGAAATTGTCAAAATGTTCCTTCTTCTAGAAATAAATCCACTATTTAGGTCATATCATTTCTAGTGAAGGAATCTCTATGGACCCAAAAAAGGTAAAGGCCATTCTAGAATGGCTAGTGCTGAAACATGCCCATGAGGTAAGAAGCTTCATGGGGCTAGCAGGTTATTATCTGAAGGATTCTCTAAAATAGAAAAACCCATCACCACTTTGCAGCACAAGGGGGTCAGGTATGAATGGACAGAAGAATGTGATAGTGCATTCATCAAACTTAAGAGGTTACTAACTAGTGCACCAATTCTATGAGTGTCGGATATGGAAAAGGACTTCACAGTCTGCATGGATGACTCGAAGCAAGGGTTGGGGGGCATGCTAATGTAGGATGGAGGAGTGATAGATTATGCGTCAAGGAAGTTGAAGAAACATGAACAGCTTTACGCTACTCATGATTTAGATTTGGTAGCTGTAATGCTAGCTCTAAAACTTTGGAGGCACTATCTTGTGGGGCGAAACTTTGAGCTCAAAATGGACCATCAAAGTTTAAAACATCTCTTCACTCAAAGGGATCTGAATGCTAGGCAAAGGTGATGGAGTGAGTTTATGAGTGAGTACAATTTTTGTATTTCATACATCAAGGGAAAGGAAAATGTGGTCGCAGATGCCTTGAGTAGGAGACCACGTGTCTTCTCCTTGGTACCCTTAAAGGTCAATCTGAGGGAATGTGTGTTGACACAACTCCAAGGAGACAATTGGTATTTAAAGGTTACTTCAAACCTCTAGAGTGGGAGGCAATTAGATCCAAAGTGTGAAGTATATAGTCTAGAAGCAAACAAACTATTGAGATATTGAGGAAGGATGTACATCCTTGAAGATGGGGATATTCGAAGAATCATACTGAAGGAATTCCATAGAGCACTTTATTGTGCGCATCCAGGGGTGAAGAAAATGTATGCAGACATGAGGAAGTTTTTCCTCTGGGTAGGCATGAAGTGCAATGTAGTCCATTTCGTCGCCAAATTCCTAGAGTGTCAACAAGTGAAAGCCAACCACCATCACCCGGCAGGCCTCCTACAAGCACATGATGTTCCTATGTCCAAGTGGGAAGTCACTTCTATGGATTTTGGTGTGGGGTTGTCGCTCACATTTCATAGACATAATGGCATTCTTGTGATAGTTGATAAGTTAACCAACAGTGCTCATTTTATTCTGGTTAGAGACACTTACGATGTCACTGATGTGGCACGCATGTTTGTAATGAGGTCATCCGTTTGCACGGGATACCTAAGAAGATCATTTCAGATCGGGACTCTAGATTCACTTCTAGGTTTTGGACAAGTTTGTAGTCAGCATTGAGGACTTAGTTGAACTTAAGCACAACTTATCATCCTGAAACAGATGGGAAAACTGAGAGAGTAAATCAAGTCATGGAATACATGCTTAGGATGTATGTCATGGATAATCAAACCCATTGGGAGAAGTACCTACATTTCGTAGAGATCACCTACAATAACAGTTTTCATAGCTCCATCGGAATGCCACCCTATGAAGATCTGTATGGAAGGCCATGCAGAACGTCGTTGAGTTGGGATAGATTAGAAGATCGAGTAACAATTGGGCCAGAATTGATTCAAGAGATGGAGGAACAGGTGATTCGGATTAGGCAGCGACTAAAGGAATCATAGGATAGTGATCCAGGTGGATATTAGTGGCCACCCACCTTTTCCAAATGGCTCAAAACAGTTTTCCGTCCATTTTGTCAATTTACTATTTTTAGCAGGTTTTTAGCTTCCGAGGCCATTTTGAGGGTCCAAATGAAGGTTTTTCGAGATCGAGGTTATCAATGATATCCAAAGGCATTATTGATCCCCCAAAATGAATCTCCTCGACAATGCCTTTCCAACAAGCTATTACACACCTAAAACGAAGATCGTATGCAAAAGTTACGACCCTGGGAAGTTGATGCACCAACTTACCCAAACGGGGCCCACATGACTTTTGGCGCTTCATCTCCTAGGGTTAGGTTTTTGTATGTCTAGGACATTTGGCATTCCTGGTTATTGTAAAAATGCCTCCAGATCCTCATTGTAAACATCTTCTTGTGAATGCGAGTAGCCGTCACATCTCTTCTCAGAGATAAGCTGCCACCATTCTAGCGAGTCTTTCACTCTGTATTTTTACAGTCTCTGTACATTTCTTTGATTAATAGAAATTGTGTATTACTATATATCTGTG
>ML809773.1:101998-120526 GCA_009831015.1 Picea engelmannii | reverse complement strand
CTGAAAAAGGGGCGTTAACTTCCACCAAGAATTAAAGACCGTATTTGGACTCCACTGGCCCGGAGAACCAAAAGCGGCTCACTAGCCCTGAAATAAATGCCTTGCAGGCTGGTAGGTTGATGGCTTGATGAGGGATGGGGAGGTGAACCGCCTATCCGTAGAGCCATCATGATTGACCAGCGCAAGGGTAATCGTGCCACACGCAACCTTGCGAGAGGATAAGGCGTATGGTTGAAACGATTTAAGGGGGCGGACGTGAGGGGAACTCTAGCAGTTCTATGTAGAGTGAGTGATCGCAGGTAGGAAGGGGATTTGCAACCTTCGCTCTTGGGCACTGACAGACAGAGAGAGACGCAGGTCTCAGGACATCGTGGTCTCAGCTCGGGGGTGGCTAGTGGTAAATCCATTAGGAGTCACTACGCCTACGGTTGGGTGGAAACAAGCACCCCTCTCAGCAGTCGCTTCCATTGCTGAACTTACTTTTGATAAGTGTTTGCTCATATTGCATCTTGAATTTATATGCTGTCACATATGTTCATAGACTTGTGGAATTGTACATGTTTTCCTGAGTAGGAATGTCTGTGTAGTAATTGATGATAAGGAGTAGATATTAGCTCCTAGAACTGTGAAATTGTAAAGGATTGCAGCATGAGAGTGTTCGCGTAATGTTTGATATGAATAAGTTGATATATGCTTATCACAGAGGATACCATGCACGATGTACGTTGATAAAATGAAGCCAATCATGCCCAGCCATTCTCGGGAAGTTGTCTTCCTTTATCCGCTTTCGGAAATGCCCCAGTAAGGATCTCTTCACAAAGATTTCCTCTTTGGAGAGGTTCACTAAGAACCCAGAACAAGGACTCAAATGCACAGGCCTTATTAACCCTGTACGAGGAGGGACGATCCTATTAAGGTTCCAAGATAGTAGTGTTGTGAGATGTAATAAGTTTACGGATGAGATCTCGTCGGAGGACCCAGAGTCATTCATGACCGTTAGATTGACGGAAGTAATGAAGGCGTTATACACCTTGCCCCTTTGTTCGCTATCATCGTGAGCAACAAGAAATTGGGATCGTAAACCCCAAGACCCAAAAGAACGAATCTAGATCATTATATCTCGATCCAATTACCCGTCAGACGTCAGATCGAGAGAAGCTGTGTAAGGGTTAAGCACAGAGGTCGGTGTGCGAATAAGTGATCTGAGTCTTCTGATCTGGAGCGGAAATCCCGTAAACCGTTGGATCGGGAGGAGTTGCATGGAGTGTAGCCTCTAGAGGGGGAGTATGCAGGGGAAATGATCTGAACTGTCATATCTTAGACCATAGTCCCGACAGCTGTCAGATCTCGGGAAGTTGCACCGGAGTTAAACCCTAGCGTGCAGGGAAGGAATCCTAGCCATTGATTTCAGCCAGAGCACATGGCAAGAGATCCCAAAGAGTCATGAATCGGGGAATCGGAGTTCCTGAGAGCAAAGGGAACAGGACTTCGAAAGTCTCGAAATCCCGAGAAAAGATCCTAGCCGTTGACCTCGGCGGGACACGCGTCAGACATCAGGGTAGGAATTGGGATTTAACCCATCAGGGATTCTAGGAGTGAAGAGTTTGTTGCATCAGGATTCGTGATCCGTGAAATCTCGATAAGCTCAGAACCACCCATTAGCATGGATACATGTCGGAAGATTCGAGGAAGTCGCAATTCGGAGAATCGGGGTTCCCGGAGGCAAGAACCTCTTGCATGTGGGAATTGCGATCCACGATTTCCCGACAAGATCAACACCATCCATCAGCGAGGACGCGTGGAGAGAGATCCCAGAGAGTCGGAGTTCGGCATATCGGAGTTTCAAGAGTCATGAAACTCTTACACAATGGAATCGTGATTCGCGATTTCCCGATACAATCAAGGCCGTCCATCTGGGGGACAGATGGCAACCATCCAGAACCGTCGGTGGTAGATCCCATCGGCATATCAGGAATCGGCGTATCGGGGATTTCAAGGACATGAAACCCCTATGTTGCAAAACCGCGATATGAGAATTCCCGACACCATTATAAGCCCTTGATCCAAGGGGCACGTGCCGAGCGTCCGGAGAGAATCGGGGATCGGGATGTCACGAGTCCCGGGTATAGGGGTGTTGTTTCATTGCAAATGCCGAAACCCCGATGGAAGGTTATACGGCTACAGTCATATGGTAAGTGGTCACATGGACCATGGTATAACCAAGGGGGCTAGCCAGTGTAAAGGCACATCGAGAGTCCAGGGGACTTGTGCGCCATGACATTGAGAGACTTCGAAACCCCGACGAGAAGCTGTCCTATGGTCATATAGGAACTAGTCATATGAATCAAAGGCTTAGCCAAGTGGGGCTGAGGAAACCAAGGAGTGAATAAGTTTTGACATTAGAAACCCTGAATCCCGATATTGAACCAGGGATTGGCACTTCGCTAATGCAGGTTTCTGGAGAATTCCCATTTGTGGGAGATTAACCCCAAAATTTTTAAAATTATGATAGTGGGTGTGTTACAACATGAGATGGACCACACTGCGGCAAGAGAGGGGCCAAGCAATTTCGGAGTTCACCAATACCTTCCATACCTTGCACACCAAGCTGGGTATCAAAGACTCCGAGCGACATTTGGTTCTGAAATACCGTGAGGCTCTACACAGATACATCCAAACTGAAATGGATTTTCTAGACATCTCATCACTCGATGTTGCTTATTGATATGTTGTTAAAATTGACTAGAAATTTAAGCACCAGAACAAAAGGGAATTCGGGTCTGCTAATCCGCAACAACCAAATTATGACAAAGACATCCCGAACAAACAGTCTCCCGAAAACCAATCCAAGACAGAGGAAAAGAAGGGTCACAGGAAGACAAAGAAGGACACCAGAAAATGGTGCGAGTTCCACAAAAACCCTTGGCACAACACTGATGAATGTCACTCAAAACAGTCATTGGTGGCCGATATCAAAGACAAGGAGCCAAACCTTGATTCAGAGTCTGATTCTAAAAATAATGGTAAAAGACAGATCATCGACGCAGACCCCACTGCTATTGTTGCAATCGCAGCAATTCAACCAGAAGAACCAACCGATCCTGAAGAGGGGGAGCGTCTTTTTCATTCACAGATGTGTATGAAGGGGACCCCGCTGCATTTTATTGTTGATAGCGGAAGCCAGAAGAACCTCATCTCAGCAGAGGTCATCAAATAGTTGGGATTGCCGACAACACCACACCCGCAACCATACAACATCGGGTGGCTTCGCCAAGGATGAGATCTTCGTGTCAACCAGCAATGTCGATTGTCATATGGCATCCAGCCCTTCAAGGATGAGGTATTATGTGATGTTGCCCCACTGGATGTCTGTGATGTTCTCTTGGGCCAACCATATATGTGGAAGCGCCATGTTGTTTATGAGTCTCGACCCCGTAGTGTCATTGGTACTTTGAGGGTTCATCTGCACAGAATACCAGAGGTAGTTCCAACTATTGTTCCACCTAAAAAGTGTCGCAAGGTAGTATCTGATACTTCAAAATTCAGCTTCTTCACAATCTGTTCGAAAGGGGAACAAAAGGACGTTGAAACCACTACGGTTTCGCCCACTGCACCTTCTATCCAACAGAAGCAGGTCGACAAGGTTGCAATAAAGCACAAAAATTCCTTTTTCACACCTTCCTCTCATGTAGCTCCACTTGTTGAACAGCCTCAACTTCAACAGGTTCATGACAAACTTCCACAAACCAAGCTATGCGACGTCTCCAGCAATACAAGCAGCTCACCCAGATGTAGATCCATCAAACGCTTTTTCCTCTCCCCCGGGAACTCAAAGAAATGGAGACCATTGTTTCCTAAGGAGAGAGGATTGATCCAGGTGGATATTGGTGGCCACCCACCTTTTCCAAATGGCTCAAAACAGTTTTCTAGCCATTTTGGCAATTTACTATTTTTAGGAGGTTTTAGCTTACGGGGCCATTTTGAGGGTCCAAATGAAGGTTTTTCAAGATAGAGGTTCTCAATGATATTCAAAGGCATGATTTATCCCCCAAAATGAATCTCCTCGACAATACCTTTCCAACAAGATATCACACGACTAAAACGGAGATCGTATGCAAAAGTTACGACCCCGGGAAGTTGATGCACCAACTTACCCAAACGGGGCCCACATGACTTTTGGCGCTTCATCTCCTAGGGTTAGGTTTTTGGATGTCTCAGACTTTTTCCATTCCCAATTATTGTTTCCTCCAGAGCCTCATTGTAACCATCTTCTTGCGAATGCGAGTAGCCGTCACATCTCTTCTCAGTGATAAGCTGCCACCATTCTAGCAAGTCTTTCACTCTGTATTTTTACAGTCTCTGTACATTTCTTTGATTAGTAGAAATCGTGTATTACTGTATATCTTTGTTTATGGTTGCATCTCTAATACATTTCTGTTATATTATTGAATATCTGCAATATCTCTGTGCATTTCTTTATTATATCTTCGCTCTCATTTCGTGCCAAAAATAATCCGGATCAATGGTATCAGAGCAGGCTACTCTTGATCGTTTTTCAGTGCATGTCCCCGACGAGGTCCGAGTATAGAAAGTTGGGTCTTGAGCTTGTCTCTCTTGAGGACAATCTCTCTCGCACACCCAAGAAACCCTCAATGGCAGAAGAAAAGAAAAACAATGGAGCAGACGATCTTATCAGTCTGTTGCTTGAGCAAGCTCTCACGCGACAGAGGGACGAAATGATGGAGAATTTTTCCCACATCCTTCAACGCCTACCAATAGCATCAGGTGCATATTCATCAAGCAGCCACTTTGGAGGCACCTTGCTTTTCAAGGTACAGGTTAATTTTGATATTCTCGTATTTGAAGGTCAAATAGATGCAGATGCCCTAGATAAATGGTTAAATCTGCTAGAAGGTTATTTCTCTGTTCATAATTTTTCAGACAAGGAAAAGATCACCTTCGTACTCCTTAAGGCTCTCCCCCATGTCAAACATTGGTGGGAAACTTACTGGGAGCAGAGTTCCACAGAGGAGTCTGGAATATATGGGGCCGAGCCCACTTGGGAATTTTTTGTGGATGCGGTAAAGGAACAGTACTACCCCATTGGTAACTATGAGGAACAATACATGAGATGGACCACACTATGGCAAGAGAGGGGCCAAGCAGTTTCGGAGTTGACCAATACCTTCCATACCTTGTGCACCAAGCTGGGTATCAAAGACTCCAAGCGACATTTCGTTCTGAAATACCGTGAGTCTCTACACAGATACATCCAAACTGAAATGGATTTTCTAGACATCTCATCACTCGGTGTTGCTTATCGATATGCTGTTAAAATTGAGAAAAAATTTAAGCACCAGAACAAATGGAAATTTGGGTCTGCAAATACGCAACAACCAAAGTATGACAAAGAAAGCCTGAACAAACAGTGTCCCGAAAACTAGTCCAAGACACAGGAAAAGAAGGGTCACGGGAAGACAAAGAAGGACACCGGAAAATGGTGCGTGTTCCACAAAATCCCTTGGCACAACACCGATGAATGTTGCTCAAAATATTCATTGGTGGCCGAGATCAAAGACAATGATCCAAACCTTGATTCAGAGTCTGATTCTGAAAATAATGGTAAAAGACAGATCATCGACGTAGGCCCCACTGCTATTGTTGCGACCGCAGCAATTCAACCAGAAGAATCAACAGATCCTGAAGAGGGGGAGAACCTTTTTCAGTCACAGATGTGGGTGAAGGGGACCCTGTTGCATTTTATTGTTGATAGCGAAAGCGAGAAGAACCTCATCTCAGCAGAGGTCATCAAACAGTTGGGATTTCCGACAACACCACACCCGCAGCCATACAACATCGGGTGGCTTCGCCAAGGACGAGATCTTTGTGTCAACCAGCAATGTCGATTGTCATATGGCATCCAGCCCTTCAAGGACGAGGTATTATGTGATTTTTGCCCACTGTATGTCTGTGATGTTCTCTTGGGCCAACCATATATGTGGAAGTGCCATGTTGTTTATGAGTCTCAACCCCGTAGTGTCATTGTTACTTTGGGGGGTCATCTCTACAGAATACCAGAGGTAGTTCCAACTATTGTTCCACCTAAAAAGTGCCGCAAGGTAGTATCTCATACTACAAAATTCAACTTCTTCACAATCTGTTCGAAAGGGGAACAGAAGGACATTGCAACCACTACGGTTTCGCCCCCTGCACCTTCTATCCAACAGAAGCAGGTCGAAAAGGTTGCAATAAAGCAAAAAAATTCCTTTTGCACACCTTCCTCTCATGTAGCTCAACTTTTTGAATAGCCTCAACTTCAACAGGTTCATGACAGACTTCCACAAACCAAGTTGTGCGACGTCCCTAGCAATACAAGCAGCTCACCCAGATGCAGATCCAACAAACGCTTTTCCCTCTCCCCCGGTAACTCAAAGCAATGGAGACCATTGCTTCCTAAGGAGGGAGGATTAATCCAGGTGGATATTGGTGGCCACCCACCTTTTCCAAATGGCTCAAAACAGTTTTCTGGCCATTTTGGCAATTTACTATTTTTAGCAGGTTTTAGCTTGTGGGGCCATTTTGAGGGTCCAAATGAAGTTTTTTCAAGATTGAGTTTCTCAATGATATCCAAAGGCATGACTGAGCAACCAAAATGAATCTCCTCAACAATACCTTTCCAACGAGCTATCGCACGCCTAAAACAGAGATCGTATGCAAAAGTTACGACCCCGAGAAGTTGATGCACTAACTTACCCAAACGGGGCCCACATGAGTTTTGGCGCTTCACCTCCTAGAGTTAGGTTTTTGGATGTCTAGGAATTTTGACATTCCCGATTATTGTAAAAATGCCTCCAAAGCCTCATTATAACCATCTTCTTGCGAATGCGAGTAGCCGTCACATCTCTTCTCAGAGATAAGTTGCCACCATTCTAGCGAGTCTTTCACTCTGTATTTTTACAGTCACTATACATTTCTTTGATTAATAGAAATCATGTATTACTGTATATTTGTGTTGATGGTTGCATCTCTAATACATTTCTGTTATATTATTGAATATTTTCAATATCTCTGTGCATTTCTTTATTATATCTCCACTCTCATTTCGTGTCGAAAATAATCTGGATCAGTGGTATCAGAGCAGGCTGCTCTTGATCGTTTTTCAGTGCATCTCCCCAACGAGGTTCGAGTATAGCAAGTTGGGTATCGAGCTTGTCTCTCTTGAGGACAATTGCTCTCGCACACCCAAGAAACCCTCAATGGCGGAAGAAAAGAAAAACGATGGAGAAGATGATCCTATCAGTTTGTTGCTTGAGCAAGCTTTTATGCGACAGAGGGACGAAATGATGGAGAATTTTTCCCACATCCTTCAATGCCTACCGATAGCATCAGGCGCATCTTCATCAAGCGGCCACTTTGGAGGCACCTCACCTTTCAAGGTACATTTTAATTTTGATATTCCCGTATTTGAAGGTCAAATAGATGCAGATGCCCTAGATAAATGGTTAAATCTGCTAGAAGGTTATTTCTCTGTTCATAATTTTTCAGACAAGGAAAAGATCACCTTCGCACTCCTTAAGGCTCTCCCCCATGTCAAACATTGGTGGGAAACTTACTGGGAGTAGAGTTCCACAGAGGATTCTAGAATATATGGGGTCGAGCCCACTTGGAATTTTTTTGTGGATGCGGTAAAGGAACAGTACTACCCCGTTGGCAACTATGAGGAACAATACATGAGATGGACCACACCGTGGCAAGAGAGGGGCCAAGCAGTTTCGGAGTTCAATAATACCTTCCATACCTTGTGCACCAAGTTGGGTATCAAAAACTCCGAGCGACATTTGGTTCTGAAATACCGTGAGGCTCTACACAGATACATCCAAACTGAAATGGATTTTCTAGACATCTCATCACTCGGTGCTGCTTATCGATGTGCTCTTAAAATTGAGCAGAAATTTAAGCACCAGAACAAACGAGAATTCGGGTCTGCAAATCTGCAACAACCAAAGTATGACAAAGACAGCCCGAACAAATAGTCTCCTGAAAACCAGTCCAAGACACAGGAAAAGAAGGGTCACGGGAAGACAAAGAAGGAAACCGGAAAATGGTGTGAGTTCCACAAAATCCCTTGGAACAACACCAATGAATGTCGCTCAAAATAGTCATTGGTGGCCAAGATCAAAGACAAGGAGCCAAACCTTGATTCAGAGTCTGATTCTGAAAATAATGGTAAAAGACAGATCATCGACGCAGACCCCACTCCTATTGTTGCGACCGCAACAATTCAACAAGAAGAACCAACAGATCCTGAAGAGGGGGAGTGCCTTTTTCATTCACAGATGTGGGTGAAGGGGACCCCACTGCATTTTATTGTTGACAGCGGAAGCCAAAAGAACCTCATCTCAACAGAGGTTGTCAAACAGTTGGGATTGCCGACAACACCACACCCACAGCCATACAACATCGGATGGCTTCACCAAGGACGAGATCTTCGTGTCAACCAACAATGTCGATTGTCATACGACATCCAGACCTTCAAGGAAGAGGCATTATGTGATGTTGCCCCACTGGATCTCCATGTTGTTCTCTTTGGCTAACCATATATGTGGAAGTGCCATGTTGTTTATGAGTCTCGACCCCATAGTGTCATTGTTACTTTGGGGGGTCATCTCTACAGAATACCAAAGGTAGTTCCAACTATTGTTCCACCTAAAAAGTGCTGCAAGGTAGTATCTCATACTGCAAATTTAGCTTCTTCACAATCTGTTTGAAAGGGGAACAGAAAGACATTGCAACCACTATGGTTTCCCCCGTGCACCTTCTATCCAACAGAAGCAGGTCGACAAGGTTGCAATAAAGCACAAAAATTCCTTCTGCACACCTTCCTCTCATGTAGCTCAACTTTTTGAACAACCTCAACTTCAACAGGTTCATGACAGACTTCCACAAACCAAGTTGTGGGACGTCTCCAGCAATACAAGCAGCTCACCCAGATGCAGATCTAGCAAACGCTTTTCCCTCTCCCCCAGGAACTCAAAGAAATGGAGACCATTGCTTCCTAAGGAGGGAGGATTGATCCTGGTGGATATTGGTGGCCACCCACCTTTTCCAAATGGCTCAAAACAGTTTTCTGGCCTTTCTGGCCATTTTGGCAAATTACTAGTTTTAGCAGGTTTTAGCTTCTGGGGCCATTTTGAGGGTCCAAATGAAGTTTTTTCGAGATTGAGGTTCTTAGTGATATCCAAAGGCATGATTGAGCCCCCAAAATGAATCTCCTCGACAATACCTTTCCAACAAGCTATCACACACCTAAAACAGAGATCGTATGCAAAAGTTACGACCCCGGGAAGTTGATGCACCAACTTACCCAAACGGGGCCCACATGACTTTTGGCGCTTCATCTCCTAGGGTTAGGTTTTTGGATGTCTAGGACTTTTGGAATTCCCGATTATTGTAAAAATGCCTCCAGAGCCTCATTGTAACCATCTTCTTGCGAATGCGAGTAGCCGTCACATCTCTTCTTAGAGATAAGCTGCCACCATTCTAGCGAGTCTTTCACTCTGTATTTTTACAGTCACTATACATTCTTTGATTAATAGAAATCATGTATTACTGTATATCTGTGTTTATGGTTGCATCTCTGATACATTTCTGTTATATTATTGAATATCGACAATATCTCTGTGCATTTCTTTATTATATCTCCACTCTCATTTCGTGCCGAAAATAATCTGGATCAGTGGTATCAGAGCAGGTTGCTCTTGATCGTTTTTCAGTGCATGTCCCCGACGATGTCTGAGTATAGCAAGTTGGGTCTTGAGCTTGTCTCTCTTGAGGAAAATTGCTCTCGCACACCCATGAAACCCTCAATGGCGGAAGAAAAGAAAAATGATGGAGTAGACGATCCTATCAGTCTGTTGCTTGAGCAAGCTCTCACGCAACAGAGGGACGAAATGATGGAGAATTTTTCACACATCCTTCAATGCGTACTGATAGCATCAGGCACATCTTCATCAAGCGGCCACTTTGGAGGCACCTTGCCTTTCAAGGTACAGGTTAATTTTGATATTCCCATACTTGAAGGTCAAATATATGCAGATGCCCTAGATAAATGGTTAAATCTGCTAGAAGGTTATTTCTCTGTTCATAATTTTTCAGACAAGGAAAAGATCAACTTCACACTCCTTAAGGCTCTCCCCCATGTCAAACATTGGTGGGAATCTTACTGGGAGTAGAGTTCCATAGAGGAGTCTGGAATATATGGGGCTGAGCCCACTTGGGATTTTTTTGTGGATGCGGTAAAGGAACAGTACTACCCCGTTGGAAACTATGAGGAACAATACATGAGATGGACCACACTGCGGCAAGAGAGGGGCCAAGCAGTTTCGTAGTTCACCAATACCTTCCATACCTTGCACACCAAGCTGGGTATCAAAGACTCTGAGTGACATTTGGTTCTGAAATACCGTAAGGCTCTACATAGATACATCCAAACTGAAATGGATTTTCTAGACATCTCATCACTCAGTGTTGCTTATTGATATGCTGTTAAAATTGAGCAGAAATTTAAGCACCAGAACAAATAGGAATTTGGGTCTGCAAATCCGCAACAACCAAAGTATGAGAAAGATAGCGTGAACAAACAGTCTCCTGAAAACCAGTCCAAGACAGAGGAAAAGAAGGGTCACGGGAAGACAAAGAAGGACACCGCAAAATGGTGCGAGTTCCACAAAATCCCTTGGCACAACACTGATGAATGTTGCTCAAAACAGTCATTGGTGGCCGAGATCAAAGACAAGGAGCCAAACCTTGATTAAGAGTCTGATTTTGAAAATAATGGTAAAAGACAGATCATCGACGCAGACCCCACTGCTATTGTTGTGACTGCAGCAATTCAACCAGAAGAACCAATAGATCCTGAAGAGGGGGAGTGCCTTTTTCATTCACAGATGTGGGTGAAGGGGACCCCGCTGCATTTTATTGTTGATAGCAGAAGCTAGAAGAACCTCATCTCAGCAGAGGTCGTCAAACAGTTGGGATTGCCAACAACACCACACCCGCAACCATACAACATCGAGTGGCTTCGCCAAGGACGAGATCTTCGTGTCAACCAGCAATGTCGATTTTCATACGGCATCCAGACCTTCAAGGATGAGGTATTATGTGATGTTACCCCACTGGATGTCTATGATGTTCTCTTGGGCCAACCATATATGTGGAAGTGCCATAATGTTTATGAGTCTTGACCCCATAGTGTCATTGTTACTTTGGGGGGTCATCTCTACAGAATACTAGAGGTAGTTCCAATTACTGTTCCACCTAAAAAGTGCCACAAGGTAGTATCTCATACTACAAAATTCATCTTCTTCACAATCTGTTCAAAAGGGGAACAAAAGGACATTGCAACCACTACGGTTTCACCCCCTGCACCTTCTATCCAACAGAAGCAGGTCGATAAGGTTGCAATAAAGCACAAAAATTCCTTCTGCACACCTTCCTCTCATGTAGCTCAACTTGTTTAATAGCCTCAACTTCAACAAGTTCATGACAGACTTCCACAAACCAAGCTGTGCGACGTCTCCAGCAATACAAGCAGCTCACCCAGATGTAGATCCAGCAAACGCTTTTCCCTCTCCCCTGAGAACTCAAAGCAATGGAGACCATTGCTTCATAAGGAGGGAGGATTTATACAGGTGGATATTGGTAGCCACCCACCTTTTCCAAATGGGTCAAAATAGTTTTCTCGCCATTTTTTCAATTTACTATTTTTAGCAGGTTTTAGCTTCCGAGGCCATTTTGAGGGTCCAAATGAAGGTTTTTCAAGATCGAGGTTCTCAATGATAGCCAAAGTCATGACTAAGCCCCCAAAATGAATCTCCTCGACAATACCTTTCCAACAATCTATCACACACCTAAAACGGAGATCGTATGCAAAAGTTACGACCACGGGAAGTTGATGCACCAACTTACCCAAACGGGGCCCACATGACTTTTGGCGCTTCATCTCCTAGGTTTAGGTTTTTGGATGTCTAGGACTTTTGACATTCCTAATTATTATAAAAAGGCCTCCAGAGCCTCATTGTAACCATCTTCTTGCGAGTGTGAGTAGCCATCACATCTCTTCTCAGAGATAAGCTGCCACCATTCTAGCTAGTCTTTCACTCTGTATTTTTACAGTCTTTGTACATTTCTTTCATTAATAGAAATCGTGTATTACTGTATATCTGTGTTTATGGTTGCATATCTGATACATTTCTGTTATATTATTGAATATCTGCAATATCTCTGTGCATTTCTTTATTATATCTCCGCTCTCATTTCGTGCCGAAAATAATCCGGATCAGATAGATAGAAAATTTATGTGGATGCACATAGGACTGATCGAAGTTATAAAGTGGGAGATAAGGTTTTCATTCGTATCAGGCCTAATAAGAGTGCCATACAGTTCAGGAAGGGGACAAAGTTGTCACCTCGATTTATAGGACCATTCAGTATCCAAGAGAAAATTGGACCTGTTGCCTATCGTCTTGTACTGCCACCCCACTTGCATAAAACTCATAAGGTTTTTCATGTATCTGTTCTACGTCATTATATTGCTGATGAATCACATAAACTAAATTGGAAGGAATTGTAGGTATCAGACGCGAGAATCCTCATGGTAGAACCGTTATGCATATTGGACCGTAGAGTCCGACAGCTCAGGAACTGTCTGGTAGACCAAGTTAAGGTCCAGTGGGACAAGTATAGTCCAGGATCTGCTACTTGGGAAGATGCCGAGACATTACAATGAGATTTTCCCTCACTTTTTTTGACCACCTCGAGAATATGTTTCTTGAAGGTTGGATGTATGTAACAACACCTTTTGACTTAGACATCTAGGATTACCTGAGGCCCAAACACCTTTATTTTCTATTCACAATGAAACTATTAAATGATACACTTGAACTTTTAAGACGTATGAACCTTTATGAATGTTTAAATGTATTTGAATAATGATGGATATGATGCAATATATTGTGAGAATGTAAATTTTATGAATGTTCAAATTTATTTGAATAATGATGGATATGATGCAATATATTGTGAGAATGTAAATTTTATGAATGTTTAAATGATATTGATGATGTTGGATATGATGCAATCTATTATGTGAATGATAATTCTATGAATGGGTAATGTTAATTGAATTATGGGATATTATGAGATCTATTTCTAACTTGAAAACTTTGATGTTAAAGTTGTTGGTACGGGCATACCAAATTGAGATTTTAGTTGTATGCAATTACATGATAATAATGCATAGATGCGTATGAGTTTGTGTTACAAGCTAATCTGTAGGTCATTGGGCTAGATAATTGTAATTAAAAGATTTCGCAAACATTTGATTTCTTTATTTTCTTTTATAAAATGAATAGTCTTGTTGAATGGATTGGATGCATATGGAAATTACTATAGAGATGATAGTTATTGTTATTAGTACATGCACGAGACTTGTATGTACTAGCTACACATGCATTTCTTGCATATGTACACTAGTATGTATGAGTTTTCTTGGCTTACTTACTAATAATGTCGGTTATTTGTTATGAATGTGTGAACCATGTTTCTTTTCCCTTGTATCATAAAATACTTTAACTTCAGGACGAAGTTTCCTGAAGGGTGGGTGTATGTAACAACCCTAGTTAAATAATTGCTTAAGGTTTATAAAGTTTAATTAATTAAACAATTAACTGTCCTAATGTATATTAGTTAAATAATGATTATTCATTAATAATATTAATTAATTAATTATTGTTTAATGTATGTTAATTAATTAATTAATTAACTCATTTAATGTTTAGGTAACGAATTAAAGTTTAATAAATTTTAATTTATTTAATAGAAAACTTAACATATTGAGGGATGGTTGGCATTGAATGGAGGGATAAGGTGGTTGGCATTGAATGGAGAGGTAGTGAATGGACGAGGTGATATGAGGGGGCAAAGACATTGAGAGGGGGACTTTGGATTTTAGGGGCAGGGAGAATTTTGGAGAGAGGGGGGATATTGTGTGGGAAAACTGCATTTTCTGGTTTGAGGTTGAAGGAATTTGTTGGACTGTTACAGGGGAGCATCGGTTGCTAGGAGTTTTGGGCTTGGGGGCCAGGAATCCTCATGGAATCCTGGAACTAGGGAGCAGGATAGGCTCTGTTCCTAGATGGCAGGGAGGAATGATTCGGTTTTGGGCAGAGAGTGGGTAGAGCAGCTTGGTCAGAGTTTGGGCAGAGCAGCGAGGACAGACGAAGTTGGGAAAATAGCATCACTGAGAGGTATTTATGTCATTATAGTTATGAGGGTTCACTATTTTACTAAGCTGTGTATGGTTTTTTTATATATATAATTTGTATTTCATGTGCTCGATTATAATTTGTTGAACCATGAATGGTTAATTTGTTAGCTTGTTTAATATAGAACAGTAAAAGAAGTTATTAATATCAATGATATGTATTAATTAATTTATTAAGTTTTAGCTTATGTTAGCAAGGATCTTACACCAATCATCCTGCACCAAACAACCTGTACCAATAACCTAAACGATGCATCAACCTGTACCTCAACCTGTACCATAAACAAGTTCATCAACCATGTACCAACCTATACCCGAACCTGTAATCAACATGTACCATAAATAAGGGCATCAACCATGCACCAACCTGTACCTCAACCTGTACCATGAATAAGTTCATCAACCATGCACCAAACCTATATGAATAGCCTTTCACAACAACCTATCCAAACAACCTATCACAACAACCTATCTCATCAAAATTATCAACCAAATCATATCTACTCACCAAGATAAACCACCAAGACAACTCTCAAAGATGTGCATCAACCAAGCATACCACAACAACTCATAATCATCACCAAGATCAATATGTGCTTCTAATAATATGCCAATAAAAGTATGTTACATCATCCATAAAGCATGTGTCAACAATACTACTAATAAGTGCTCCCAACCATGTACCAAGTATGTACCAATCATGTATCAACTACTCATAAACTATGACCCATCAACATGTACCAACATCATCAACCATACACCTCATGTATGTGCCAACTCATCAACTACTTGTCTCAACCATGTACCCAACATGTACCTCAACCAAAAGCCCCCATCAATTTCATCATCCAAATCTGATTTGTAACTCTGTAATAGACCTAGTGTATATGATCCCATACCTGCAAACCTTCCTTAACTTTAACAACAAGAGACTAGCATTTTCATCAAACTTTACTTTAGTCTCACATGACTAGTTTTGGATTAGTCAACAACCCTAACTTGAAATAATCATAACTATGTACCTGTAATGAATAAAGATCTGAAAATAATACACAATGTTCTTCAATCTTTTTTATGAAGTTCCTATAGGTTTCACTACTTGGAACCTCTCAGAAAAGGAGCTATAGAAAAAATGGCATACCTTGTTGAATTTTGGCTTATTCTAGAGAACGAACTTGTAGAGCGTGCCCTGCACGAAATATTTGTTGTATGGATCTGAAAATTGTACACATAATACTAAATATTGTACTCTAGCTAATACATTTTGTCTTACTTAATTTGGATCTATTATGAAGAAGTTATGGCATTTTTACCCAGAACACCTGTTTTAGACTAGTTTCGGGACTAGCCACAAACCCTATATTCCACGGAGTGTAACTCCAAAAATACAATGAACCACAAGATGAAATTCATACCACAGCTACTTGGATATGTTTCCTCTATGGACACCCAATTTCATGGTCTAAATCATTCGAGAAAAAAAGTTATTGTGAAAATGGTGAGATGACCTGTAAATAACATACCTTAGAAAACATCATCAAAAGAATTTATCCTCCCTTGAATTTCATCCTTATTTACTTCACCTTCCCTATGAAATTTGGCTTAGATATCCTTTGGTTACCTCAATCACATGTAGATATTCAATATTCTCAAGTGTGATTAAAATGAGAGAGGCTTGTTTCTTATTTATACTCTCCAAGTAGCTTCCTTAGAAGCATCTTCTAGGCCACTTCGTCCACATAGTCACCTATGTCCAACTTTGCCCAATTCGCCACTTGTCCATGTATCCAATAGACACTTGACCACTTAACCCATTTTCCTTATTTTAGGGTTAACCTTCTTATAGCCACTTTCCATAATTAGAAAGTTTTCCATTTACTTTATTATTTAAATAATCCTCCTTGACTTTGTCACTTCACTTTATTATTTAAATAATCTTCTTTGACTTTGTCACTTCACTTTATTATTTAAATCATCATGTTTGACTTTTTCACTTCACTTTATTATTTAGATAATCCTCTTTGACTTTGTCACTTCACTTTATTATCTAAATAATTTCTTCTTTGCAATCACTTTGACTTCTTTGACCTTTTGGGGTTTCAAGCCAATCATATGAGGGTCCTTCAACTTTGTAAGGCCATAACTCTCAAACTATTAGGAGTTATGTGATGTTCCACATACCACTGGAAATGGCATGACATGTACTATCCATCTAGAATAGTCTTACCTACAAATATATCAAAACTCATACCATTATACATAAAAAAAACTTGGCTCCATTACCTAAACCTTTGTTCTACCAGACTTTCTTCAAGGGTTGACATCAATGACAACCAACCCAATTAATCAACAATATACCCCTTTGGTATTGATGGAAACACTCTGATGAAATACTAAAATCATATCACTCATGCTCCCCCTAGAACCATGCCTGCATATATGTGACCAACTCTCCCCTAGAACCATGCTTCTATCCTCTACATCTGATAAATATCTCTCCCTTTGTCATCATTGGCAAAGGTATCTTTCCATTCGGGTATGCTCCCCCTAACTGACTCGTCTGATCTCCCAACCTGAACTATCCTCTTTATGGTGCTTCCTAATGTACATCTAAAACATATAATATAAGCATTCAAAAGCATTCATTTTGGAGTAGAAATAACTCTGAGTATCTGGTGAAGATACTCAAAGGATTCTCATGGAAGCGGTTTTGTAAAGATGTCTGCCACTTGTTATTTTGTTCCCACATATTCAGCTCTGATGTTCTTTTCTACAACCTGTTCTTGTAGAAAGTGATACTTGATTGGAATGTGCTTCGTCTTGGACTGCATCACCAGGTTCTTTGAGATACTGATGGCACTTGTATTATCACAATAGATTGGAATGGGCTCATCATACTCAACTTGTATATATGTCAGAGTTTGTTTCATCCATAGAACCTACGTACAACAAGTTGTTGCTGCAATATACTCTGCCTCGGTTGTAGATAAAGATATTGATGATTGTTTCTTTCTTAGCCATGATACTAAACACTCACCCAAGTAGAATGCTACTACACCGGTGCTTCGTTGGTCATCAATGCAGCCTACCCAATATGCATCTGTGTAGGCAATAAGTGATAGATCCTTTCCTTTTGGATACCATAATCCAAACTCTTATGTTCCTTTGAGATATCCGAAAATCCTCTTCACTGCTAATACATATGATTCCTTTGGTGCTACTTGAAATCGTGCCACCTGTCCAACTTCCTGCATTACATCTAGTCTGGATGTTGTCACATATAGTAGGTGTCAGGCAAAATCTATGTCGTTATAATAACGTTGTAGTACTTGCCCAACCATTTAAATGTCAACCCGGGGTACGTAGACCGACAAAGCACACGCACTGTATATGCAGGACTGAAGTAGCACTAATCTAATCTAATCTATGTTGTTGAAATCAAACTGATCTAAGAAAGCGTTGAAACACTAACTAGGAAAGCATGAAATTGCCTAAGGGAAATACAACATGTGAAGAGTTAACAACAATGAGCTCATACAACACATCAATCTCAAATCATATTACAATAGTCAAATGACAAAACATGAAATAATAACAAACTAAGAATTCCCTTCTCTTGATTACAATCACATCCTAATTGAAATCTAACTTCTAATTCCAGCTCTAATTGAATTCTCATGAAGAGAGAGCACTCCTTATATACATGAAGAAGATAATCATCTCATAATTGCAGATCCACTATTCTCTCAACCACTCTCAACTACTTTCCCATTATTACAAGATTTGATCCCTTTAAATCCTCACACATATCTCTCATATATCTTAGATAAGATATTCTAACCAAATCTCCATGATCTTCTTCTTGAAAAGAGGCTTGAATAATTATCTCCTTTGGAATGATGGAAGAGATATTCGAGAAGTCTATTTGAATTAATCATCCACATATTCCTACACATTACAAAGCTCACACATAATTGAGATATATGTGAAAAAATGTATATTTCCTAATATTTAATCATAAATTCACTTTTAATACTAAAATGAATAAGGTGGAAAATAATAATGTGAAACCCAAATGTATTTATGAAAATGATATGACGAAGGTTTAATTGGGCGATGAAATGTAAGGAATAGTGAAGGGAAAGGTGGATGAAAATACGACATTTCTGAGTCCCAACATTCCCCCCAACTTAACTTGTTGCATG
>ML809773.1:30812-88951 GCA_009831015.1 Picea engelmannii | reverse complement strand
CATGCGAATAAATGTGTCGATGTCGAGCATGAAAAGAAATCATTGGATTACCAGCCATTGATGAATGTCGTTAACCAATGCAAGGCAAACTCACCATTGATGTCAATGAGTGCCAAGGTACCTGAGTACATCTTGCGAAGTGCAAATAGATGAGCTAATGTCGAGCCACTTGCAAGATCTGACAATCAAGGGACATTGATGTATTCCCATGATTGCCAGCGAGAGAACTTGCCATTAAGGCATGCAAGCCTCCAGGTACTCAAAATGGACTCTAGTCTATATCCCAAATAAGGTGTTGAGGTCGATGGGGCAAGACTTGTTGAAAGGTGGGCCTTAAGGAATCCCACATCAGTCAATGCAAGTTTGTACAAAAAGATTTGGTAGGACTATCAATGGAAAGAACTCATGAGCAAACAGTGTGTATTAGCATGGCGAGGAAAACGAGGGAATGTAATCATGGAAAGAGAACTGAATAGTTTTATTCAAAAGGGTGAGCTGAAATGGAAAAAGAAGGCAAAAATGAACTGAAAGGGATAAAGGAATGTATGTCTTTCAGAGAAAAATAGGCATGTGTAAAGTTCTGACTGATAAAGTGATGGCACATAGGCTTCAGACATGGATGACTTAATGTGCATTTGAAGGAAAAATAGGGATAAACATGCATGACACAAATGGGTTATAAAAGGTTTCTGTGTAACAGCAAGCGTCATGATGTTTATGATGAGTAACAGCTTCATCAAGCTGTTGATCAAAGCATGTTTGTTAAAAGTTTGTGATTCTTGAAAAATCACAGCAGCAGCAAACGTAATCATCTTTGAACCTGTAAAATGTTAGTACTAAACCTGCAGTGAAATAGTGAGATCATTGAAAAACATAAAATGCAGGAATGAGTACTAATGCCAACAAAAAATGAAATGTGTCTTTTACCTATTTCCGTGGGCAATCTCCCTTGTCAAAACCTGTTTCGAATAACTCAAGGAATTAACGTTAAATACGAAAACATAATTCCAATAATGTTCCAGGAAGTGGGAAGATCCATTTGCAATGTTTTGAGTTTTATAATTTTTATAGCTTTTATAATTTTTCGTGTTTTTGTTTTATTTATATAATACCACAAAAGGAAATGAAAAAGGAAAAAAAAAAATTATTCTAAAGGCAAACAAATAAAAATCACAGTCAATGTTCAATGCCACTTGTGATAAGAGCAGATGTATAAAACTATCCAAAGCATGCAACTATAACCTGATTATCGTGAAAGTGCAAAGCCCAAGTTTAATGAGACTTTTCCATCTGCCTTTATTCCTGTTCAACATGTCTTCAACATCACACAAATGCAAGCGCTCTTGAAAGATTTTCAATAATGTGGTCTGCTGTAAAAAGACCTTCCAAAAGCTCTCGTTGCACTGTATCTTGATCCCCTAGTACCCAAGCATAATACTGCAACTAGCTGATTGACAGCTCCAACAGCAAATTCATGCCGTTGTATCTCAGGACTACTTAAAAAGAATCCTTAATAACTCTGCTAGTGCTTCTTCTATAGCATCTTGGATGATCTGGAATGGGTTTCAATAGTTCAACCAAGGCAGGTATTGTTTTGCGAGAAGTTTCACCATCCTTGATATCATCAATTCTGAACAATCGCTCCAGAGCTACTTGGTCTGTATTGCGTACCAGCGAGAATTCCTCAGGCAGTTCTATAAGTTTTAAGATGTCTGCTTCAGCACAACCAAGTAAAGGTATAAGTCCACTAGCAGCACCAGAATTAGCTATGGCAAGCAATGTACCTCTGCTGCCATTACAGACCAGACTGGCTAGAGTTTGTGACGATTCCTGCATCAACCAAATTTCTTCCCCGAGTATTGCTGCTTGCCTACTGAAAATGGTACATATTTGTATTTGATCATGTGCAGTGTCTGCCGCTTCATTGTTAGCATAAAAAGCACAATCCAATAGAATAATAATATTGGCCAAAATACTGGCACATCAAATATTGAGAAGAATGTCATTGTAAAAGCAATACAAAATGCCTTTGTTATAGAGTACCAGAATTTAAACTCGGGCAGGCGCCAAATGAACGGCTTGAATTCATCAGATCGCTTGGTGGGCAGCGATTGACCCTCCATCTCCGGATCAGCTTGTGGGGACAGAAACCCTATCAATAAATTCAATATATAAATTCCTAGTCGATAAGAGACTATGTAAAACCCCTCTATGGAATAAATCCTCACGAGATAAATGGCCGCCAGCATGACAAACCCTGCCCAGTCTGTGCAGGGTATATTTGTCCAGATAATACTGAAAACCTCTCCAAATGCTGCTCATGGTAGGAGTATCTCATTTGCGTTCTCATTCAGGGACGAAGAGAAATGAACTATTTCCTTGGTCTTCATCATTAATTGCAACATCGTTATTTTTCTTTGCCGTAAAAATGTTGAAATTGCTCTCTGCACCCAGGTATATATCGTCATCCAGAAAACTCTACAACGATCATCCAGTTTGCAGAATAATCATGAGCCCTCTCTTCTAACATACCTCCCTGCTTATGCTTGTATACCAACAGATACATAGATTTCAGATAATCACCAACTAAGATAAAATCTCCACGAGTTTTAACACGGAGTGCAAGTACAAGACTAGGATGTCCACATTCATACTCCAGCTCCCTGGAACCATCATCACGGATCACCGATTTGTACAACTCAATCTTTTCGTCGATTCCTGCAAGTAATTTTCCATTAAATGCATTGAAATAGATGGGAGGATATCCACGAGAGAGAAGTGCTACATAGAACAGATAAGATCTTGTAATTATGATTCAATTTTGATGCAAATAGAATCTCCAACAAAGACTAGTGTTCCTCTCACATGGAACTCCTCCCAACCATAACTTTTAATGCCATCGTGCTGGTTCAGAATCCACCATGAATACTTCACCCTTTTTCCATAACATGCGAGGAAAACCAATAATATATCGTGCTCATTAACCTTCCAAAAATCGATCATGTCGACGCCCCCAACCTCTGTCGGATAACCAGCGCAGGGATCATGTAGTCGAGTATGGACACTTTTCCAGAGATTGACACGATTCCATTCGCTTCTCACGTCATCCATAGAGTATACATGAATTCGGTCGGACACCGAGCGTTCGAGATCTGCGATAATGACATACAGTGTTCCCGACCTCGAAGATACAAAATTGTTGTGTATTGAACATTCAGGCAAGGCTACTGAATGAGAAGTTAGGGAGGGTCAGACCTCTTCGTCTTCCACCACCCACATATTCATCTCAAAGTCGAAGTGCATCGGCATAATGATCCGTGTAGCCACCTCTACGAAGTGCAGCTTTCCCTTCCATGAAAAAGGCGTCATCGTAGGAAACGAGCCAAGATCTACCGGACACTGTGGAAGAAGCGACCATCTTTCAGTGTTTGCATCTAACGCCAATGTCTGGAAGGGCACTGACGAATTCTCGAAAAGTAACAAAACTATCAATCGCTTTCCCACTATTGTCTGCGCAGTACACGTTGTGGGCAATGCCCTGCCTGGGTCTTGAGCTTCGATTTCACTGCAAATTATGGATGTATCCAAAGTCCTGAATGTCCAGTCAACATTATCGTCAGCAGTCATTATGTAAGTGAATGGCCTGTCGGGATCATACTTTGTCCAGAACACCACTTTCTGTCCAACTGCTTCCAGGAAAGACCATTGCACTTCTTCCAGAGAAGGAGCAGTCATGGTTTCAGGTAAAACGACACTTCTTTCCTGTATCTGGTTAGGCAATGGGACTAACCATTTGTCTCTCAAGGCACAATCGTAGAACTCAATAGTAGGTGGATCATGTCTGTACCCATATATACTGAATAAAAGAGTAGGATGGGGAATGTCCGATCGCGGCCATTCTGGTGCATTGGGCAAAGAATTTCGAAATACTTGAGCAACTGGCCTAGGACAATCGGTCAGGATGTGATGGTGAAGTGTCTGTCCATTGCTGGGAGAATTAGATCGCTTATCATATCGTTGTTTAAAAAACGATCTCTCACTTCTGAATTGCAATGTATCTCCCTGAGTCTTGGAGGGAGGTAAGGGGCAATATCTTGTGATTCACGTCCATCATCTGGCTTGATGGCAAATACGATAAGGCTGTTCCCCAAAAGTAACTGATGAGATGTAAAGATGCTGAAGATCGTCTATTGACCCAATTGTAAACATGTCTCTCTTTACAACCACAATGTTGTTAGGGAAAGACTTTGAATGGAAAGAACACATGTGATGAACTTTTTCCACACAGGCATATCTATACTCCAACCTCTGGTTTCTACTGTAAATAACTGTGGACCTGTCGGATGCTACGAAAACATGCATTGTATTCTTATAACGAAAAGTCTTGAGAGTAATTGCTTTGCTACCCAATGAAATCTTTTTCCGATCAGAAAGCTGTCCACTGCTCATATTCACGGTAAAGTTTTTGGCTGGGTTTGTTTAGATCTTGTGGAAGAAAATTCGCAACCAGTAAGAGAGAGATCCGTTAAATAAGAAAAAGTATAAAAATTTAATCCCAATAAAGCATGCCGATAGATAGAAAATTAGGTAATGCAATCCATTAGATTCCCGGGAAATATTATCACCGAGATCTTGGTGAAAATTTGCTGCAGTCATCATCGCCACGAAAAACAATCTCACGACTATCCGCAGGAAAATTCTCATCGTAATTTGAGTAAAACATGATTGTTGTTAACACTAGCATCGAGAGAACCGACTCATACGGATCGATCTGGTTATGATGAGTCGAATGCAACAGAACCATGGATGCTATCATCCCTAATCCAGAATTGTATGCGCCAGGCAATCTTTCTAGAAACAATATTGAATTTAAATTTGGCAATAGGTATAAAGATCCAATGTTTTTATCTTTGATTTTATTTTCTATTGCTTTTGTAGGTTTCGGCATGGAAGGATGAATACTAGCGAGGAAATCATTTAACTGCTGTTGCAGGTTGTAGGTTTAAGATTAGAGGATTTCAAGTGGTGAAGGCGGAGATAGAGTGCGAGAGGCCAAAGAATAAAGTCTCTATTTTATCTTGATGTGCCAAAGTTTTTGCAAGGTTATTATTTAATTCCTTCTTGTAATGAAATTCAAAACCAGAAATGAACCAAATCAGAATTTCAAAAACATAGTTCAATCGATTCCAGGCACAGTTCAACCACTGTAACAGCATGTAAAAAAAAAAAAAAAAAATCATTGTTTCAGCATGGGATTTACAGTTTCAGTTTGTAAGAGTGCAAAAGATTATTCGCATGGATTTGCAGACCAGTTCTAATGTTTGGTTATGTTTTTATTTGCATATTTGAGCTTAAGTTGTGATTTGCAGGTTTCAAATTGCAGGGTTTAAGCCAAGCTATGCAAACAATTTGGTTATGACATAGTTGCAGCTGGTGTTTCAGCATATAGTGATAGTGTTTCAGCATATAGCGACAGTGTTTCAGCATATAGCGACAGAGACTGTTTCAGCACATATATATATATTTTTCATTTTATGTTTTCAGAAAACTTTTAGAAATTTTATTTTGCAAATTTATAATAAAGAACGGAAGTGGGACAGTGACGTTGTTTCAACTGCTGTTACAGCCACTGTTTCAACTGATGTTCCAGCATCACATGTTTATTCATAATTGTTTTCTTTTTGCAAATGGAGTATTTAGGCATCATTATACTTCCTAAAAAAAACATTATTAATCATCCCTACTTTCTGATCCTCGCGGTTGCATGAAGCGCGGAGGAGAGCATACTTATTCCTAAGAAAAAAACGGAAAGTAAAAACTGAAAAATGAAAGCCTACCTATTCTATACTAATTAGAAATTAGAAAACAGTTACGTGTAATCAAATTTCCAGTGAAACCATTCACGTAATAGTAGTATGCATATGTTTTCTTCCAATTTCACAAATGATAATCGGGAATATACATGAATATACAAAAGATAATTGGAAAACTGTTGAAACTCTAAATTATCAAAAGAGAAAGAAAAACTAAATGACTCTAACCTGGTACCTGCTTGAAACCATTGTTCGATGAGGCTCTCGTAGGTGTAATTTGTCTCACTCACATCATGCTACAGCTCCTTATTGTCCTCCTCCTCCTCCTGCTTGCATTCTTCATGTGTTGATTCATTGTCTGTTTATGGAGGAGTAATTAAGCTCTCGGCTGCTATCAAGATCTCCTCTTCCTGAGAAGAGGAAATCCCGGCTTTTGCAAGGATCTGAGTGAGCTGTTCCAAGCTTATACTCATAGTTAAACCATGTTAAAAAGAAGAAGGGATTCTTACAACATCCAAATCAAAATGAAAATCTGAAAATCACACTTGCTGAAACACTCTTGAAACAAACCACTCTTGCTGAAACACAAAAAAAAACACTCTTCACAGTGGCGAGAACCCATTTCTAATTGAAATGATTGACACACATTGAAAGCTATCTATCTCCTAACAGAGAACATGACCTTCTAATCCCTTCCATTAAGCAGGGACCCTTAACCCAGTCTTTGACTAGCACACTTGTAGAAACAATTGAAATTTACAGAGAACAGGACCTTCTAATCCCTTCCATTAAGTAGGGACCCTTAACCCAGTTTCTGACTAGCACACTTGCAGAAACAATTGAAATCTACAGAGAACAGGACCTTCTAATCCCTTCCATTAAGTAGGGACCCTTAACCTAGTCTCTGATTACCACTCTTGCATAAAAGAAAATTGATACCTCAATCCCTTGTGCTTCCCTGGCAACGGCGCCAAAATGTCAGGCAAAATCTATGTCGTTATAATAACGTTGTAGTACTTGCCCAACCATTTAATTGTCAACCCGGGGTATGTAGACTGACGAAGCACACACACTGCATATGCAGGACTGAAGTAGCACTAATCTAATCTAATCTATGTTGCTGAAATCAAACTGATCTAAGAAAGCGTTGAAACACTAACTAGGAAAGCATGAAATTGCCTAAGGGAAATACAACATGTGAAGAGTTAACAACAATGAGCTCATACAACACATCAATCTCAAATCATATTACAATAGTCAAATGACAAAACATGAAAKAATAACAAAYTAAGAATTCCCTTCTCTTGRTTACAATCACATCCTAATTGAAATCTAACTTCTAATTCCARCTCTAATTGAATTCTCATGAAGAGAGAGCACTCCTTATATACATGAAGAAGATAATCATCTCATAATTGCAGATCCACTATTCTCTCAACCACTCTCAACTACTTTCCCATTATTACAAGATTTGATCCCTTTAAATCCTCACACATATCTCTCATATATCTTAGATAAGATATTCTAACCAAATCTCCATGATCTTCTTCTTGAAAAGAGGTTTGAATAATTATCTCCTTTGGAATGATGGAAGAGATATTCGAGAAGTCTCTTTGAATTAATCATCCACATATTCCTACACATTACAAAGCTCACACATAATTGAGATATATGTGAAAACATGTATATTTCCTAATATTTAATCATAAATTCACTTTTAATACTAAAATGAATAAGGTGGAAAATAATAATGTGAAACCCAAATGTATTTATGAAAATGATATAACGAAGGTTTAATTGGGCGATGAAATGTAAGGAATAGTGAAGGGAAAGGTGGATGAAAATACGACATTTCTGAGTCCAAATAGTAGGCTACCAACCATTGACCTGTATTGCCTCTGATCTGTAGACTTTGAATCATCATCTTTACTCAACTTGCAACTAGTTTACATGGGAGTGATAACTGGTTTACAATCTTCCATTCCAAACCTCTTTAACATTTCAATGATATACTTGGTTTGAGACATAAAAATTCCTTGGTTTCTTTGATGTATCTAAAGACCCAGAAAGAAGGATAGTTCTCTAAGTAATGACATTTCAAATTCATTTTGCATGTCCTTTGCAAATTTATGGCTTAACCTTTCATCAATACTTCCAAAAATAATGTGATCAACATAAACTTCAATTAATAAAATACTATCTTGAGTTACCTTGAGGTATAGGTTGTTGTATGTGATTCCTTTCATAGTTCATAGGGAGTTTTGTCATTATTGTTTCTGAGCATTACTCTATTTTGAATGTGAACTGTAATATGCATTGCATGTGTCCAAAAACTATCTATCAATTTGGAATCCATTAGCATTGTTCAAGCCATTTCCTGTGTAATTATCATCCATTATGATAATGTTCCTTTGTCTCTGAACCACTCTCTTAACCAATCTATGAATCCATTCTCTCGTCCACTTTCATATATTTGTCCAAACCCACTAAGTATTCTTACAAATCCATCTTTTTCCATACTGTCCAAGACTCTACTTGCGCAACTGTCCATAATGTTGACCCATTTATCACTATACTATCATGAAGTCTTGATTAATCTATCAAATTGTACTTATGCTAAATGACTTCTCTAGATCTGTCTTCTCAAGCTCTACAAGATTCTCGAAGGATGGTTCTTTGGTCTGTCACAACTATGACATAGACTCCCCCTATCTAATATTCATATTACCTGGGAGTCTCTAGGACAGATGGCTCAGAATAATTCCTACTCTGATGTGTATTCATCATCATCTTCATTGGTAGATTCATCATCTGTCTAAGCTCTAACTTCTTTCTTTCTGTCTATGGATTCATCTTTCACTACAATACTTGTAAGTACAATCTCTTGAACCTGTTCCTTATTTACTTGTCCTTCTTTTATTTCATTTATTTTCCAAACCTTTCTATATCTGACATCCTTCTTTTTCTCTGTAGATTTTTCTTCATCTTGTTTTATTGCCAATATTGTGATCTCTAGGACTTGGTATTTGTTCACCTGTTCTTCTTTTTTTCTTATCCATACTTTCTTATATCTAATATCAGTGTTCTCTCTCATGGAAGTATCGATCATGCTTATACAATCACGATCTATGTGTCCATAGTTATGACATTTGTAACATTCAATGTTACATGGGGCCACATTGGCATTTAATTCTTGAAAGTTTCTTTTATAATCCATGTAATCTGGAACCTTATGTCCAAAGTTCGTACAATAAAAACAATGACCATAAAAGAAATTTGCATACCTAGGAGTGAATGATATTCTTTGTGGTGTAGTCCTTCTGAATTTATGCCTTGACTGATCATGATCATGATTGAAGCTTATTTGTGGCTTGAACATGGATGGTCTTCTTGAAGATGTATCTTTATTAGTTTTCTTAGATTCTGGTTAACCATGATTTCTTCCTTTGAGTACCTCTGCATAACTCTTTCTATTTTCTTCATTCTTCTTTTCTAGCAACGTAGAGTGCTTCTCTTCATTCTCTACAACTGATGTGGATGTTTATGTCTCTTCAACATTCTTGTTGAGTTTGACAATTTTGACTCTTAGTGTGACAACTTCTTCTTCAATATTCTCAACCTCTTCTTCTTTATTTATTATCTGAGACTTCATGACCTCTTTTGTTCTCTTTGATTCTTCAAGTTGGATTTTCAATGTAATTATTTCTTCTTCTAGTCTTCTCTCTTCTTGACCAAACTCTTCCTCAAGTTGGTTTAATTCATTAGTTCTTTCCTTGAGATGATCCATCAGTATATTTGGTCTCTTTTCAACTTCTTCCTTTTGTGTTTTTATGTTGGCTTCTAAACATTTATTTTGATATTCTAGAGTTTCTTCAATTATTTTGGCCTCTTCTAGTTGAGCTCTTAAATTCTTGATGACCTGTCGATCTTTTTCGGAACCTTGAACACTTTCCTTTTGCTTCATCAATTATTTCTTGGATGACTTGTTTACTTCTCTTTCTTTCTTTAGATATTCAATTTCACTGATCATTTTTTCTTTGTAATCAACTTCTGCTTCTTCATACTCTTCCTCTTCTGAATCTGTCTAACATGGTGAGCATCTTTCTTCTTGTTTTGTATCTGCATCTTCTTTGGCATTTTCTAAATCTGCGATGGGTGAAGAATATATGTCATGTAACTTATCCCAAAGTTCTTTGGATTATGAACATTTACCAACCTTTTCACTCACCAGATTAGGTAATCCTTCCCAGATGAAATCCATTGCTATTTTGTTATTCTTCTCCAATTCCTTCTTGGCTACAGTCTTTTCCATTTTTGAAGTATCATATCTTGTAACAACTGATAGCCAAATATAATGTCTCTGTGCCTGTAAAAATACTTCTATCCTTTTTCTCCACATCTCATACTTAAAACCATTCTAACCATTAAACATTGGTACTCCATTCTCAGAATAATCCATGATCTCCTTCCAGTGGTTAAACTATTTCCTGAAAGAACCGGCTCTGATACCAATTGTTGGATTACTGAGAGGGAGGGTGAATCAGTAATAGAGAAATATAATCCTTTTTCACCATAAAATGCAAGTGTTATATCAATGTATCATTATCATCCAATAGTTGCAGAGTAAATAAACAATGAACAAATGAGCAATCACACATATAGACGGTACACTATTGTTTTATGTGGAAACCTAAAGTGGGAGAAAACCAAGGAATGATTTTTCTTATATGTATTTAAGAATTACATTCATTGGAAGCACCAACTTCCTTTGTTTTCCAGATGCAACTGGAAGGAGTCTCCAACCCCCTAGTTTCTCATGATACAACCTTAGGGAAGCTCCAACTCCAAAATTCTTTGGCTACAACCAGAAGGAGGCTACAACCCCCTATGTACTCTGGCTACAGCTGGAAGGTGGCTACAACCACCTGTCCTTTCCCCATCCAACTTTCCTGATGTGTAAGTAGAATGATGGAACCACTGTCACACTATCACTGTGAGATATATTGTTCTAAACCTATACCTATCAACCTGCACCAAACAACCTGTACCAATAACTTGAACCATGCATTTGTTGGACACACCGACCACACTTAGAGGGGGGGTGAATGAGTGTGGGTCTCTTTTCTAAACTTCCCTTTTACAAAACTCCTTATTTAGCAATCACCATTTATTCATCACTTATTACTGTCATTTATAACCAGTCAAATGTGAACATATATCAACAATAGATAACAAAAAAATATATCATCAACAATTCATCACCAAAAGGAACACAAAGAACACAAGATGTATGTACAATTTTCTTTTTATTACAGACTACAATCCTTGGGTTATCAACAACAACTGAATAGAGTACAACTCTACAAGAGCACCAGCTCTATAATGCAAGACTCGGCTTACACAACTCAACACCAACTGATAAGAGGAATCAATCCTCAACAGATACCAATCTGTCAAAATGTACATGACCTGCCATTAGTACAATATGTGTATGTACATTCCCTACTAGTAGTAAAACTCGTGTATGTATGCGTCCTATCTATACTACATCCTGCGTATCACTTTTGAGTTACTTGGGGTTTTTCTCTTCAAGACAAACTCAGATCCTCTGCAGCCTTCAATCACATTCACTTATGTCTTTCACTGTCCAATATGAACCATAACCAATCAAAACACATCCAAGCTCACCAACAACTTACTCATGCTCCTTAACCATACAATATGAATGTTATTCAATCATGTATAAGAAACCAGTATACTATGGAAATCATATCTGTACTGAACCGTAAGAGTTTTTCTCACTCTATCAACCAATACAAATCAAATCACTACAGCCATACCAAGAATGCTTTAAGCATTCATCATACAGTATGCAAGAGTATCCATCAAGACAACTATGTAACCATACCAGAGTTTCTATGGAAGATCTGAGCCCATAGAGTGTAGATTTGGAACTTGCTTCAGCCTTAAAGAACCTAATCATCAACTCACATTCAAGTCTTCATGACTTATTCACTGTATGTGCTATGTCCTCCTTCATCCCGCATATGTATGTGCTCTGTCGCACTGCAACCCGTGTACGTACGCTCTCTGGCCCACTTCTGCTCACGTACTCCTTCTGAAACTAGGGTTTTTGAACTTCCAAAACTTTCATCATCAAGATCTCAGTCTTATAGAAAATTTGATGCATCCATGAGATCCTCTAGAGTCTCTCTCTCAGAGTAGATCTTCAATACATGCTCAAGAGATTCATATTACAAGAGACCCCTTGCCTCTTATTTATACTCTCCAAGTAGCTTCCTTAGAAGCATCTTCAAGGTCACTTTGTCCACATAGAAAATTTGTCGACATAATCACTTATGTTCAACTTTTCCCAATTTTCCACTTGTCCATGTACCCAATAGCCACTTGCCACTTAACCCTCTTTCCTCATTTTAGGGTTAACCTTCTCATAAATACTTTCCATAAATAGAAAGTTCTCCATTTATTTGATTATTTAAATAATCCTCCTTGACTGTGTCACTTTACTTTATTATTTAAATAATCATTTCACTTTATTTAAATAATATCTTCTTTGTAATCATTTTGACTTCTTTGACCTTTTGGGGTTTTAAGCCATCATATGAGGGTCCTCCAACTTTGTAAGGCCATAACTCTCAAACCGTGAGGAGTTATGTGGTGTTCTACACACCACTGGAAATGGAATGACAAGCACTATCCAACTAGGATAGTTTCACTAACAAATTCGTTGACCTTCATATCATTATTCCATAGTTAAGCATGGGTTCTCTAACCATTCTTCTAGGATAACTCAACCGCAAAGCGTCTTCTTGTGAGGGATTTCACCATAAGGGGACCACTTTGGATTTCATCCATTTGTACTTCTTATTAACCATGATAATAAAATAATGAGTCATCTTTGTATCAATCCAACTTGGTTCTGTATATCAATGACAACTCATTGATCCATCTTCACCTATGCATCATATATCAATGACAACTCATTAATCCATCTTCATCTATGCATCATCTATCAATGACAACTCATTGATCCATCTTGCATCCATGCATGAAATCATATGACTATGATTTCACTTGACAGTAATCCATTCACATAAAGGACAATGCATACTTCATCAATATACTATGACAAGACATTGTTCATTTGACATCAATCAACATCAATCATTTGACATCAAACTTTTGATCTTTGACATCAATCAATCCCTTGAAATAAATCACCAATCAATAAGTCATCCTTTGGCATCAATGACAACATGATTCAACAACATCAACCATGCATCAACCTGTACCTCAACCAACAATCAACTTGTACCATAAACAAGTTCATCAACCATGCACCAATCTGTACCTCAAACTGTAATCAACAAGTACCATAAAAAAGTGCATCAACCATGCACCAACATGTAACATGAATAAGTGCATCAACCATGCACCAAACCTATATGAATAACCAATCACAACAACATGTCCAAACAACCTATCACAACAACCTATCTTATCAATCTTATCAACCAAATCAGATCTACTCACCAAGATCAATCACCAAGACAACTCTTAAAGATGTGCATCAACCAAGCATAGCACAACAACTCATAATCATCACCAAGATCAATATGTGCTTATAATAATATACCAATACAAGTATGCTACATCATCCATAAACCTTGTGTCAACAATACTACTAATAAGTGACTCCAACCATGTACCAAGTGTGCACCAATCATGTATCAACTACTCACAAACTATGACTCATCAATATGTACCAACATCATCAACTATACACCTCATGTATGTGCTAACTCATCAACTACTTGTCTCAACCATGTACCCAACATGTACCTCAACCAAAATCCCTCATCAATTTCATCATCCAAATCTGATTTGTAACTCTGTAATAGGCCTAGTGTATATGATCACATACCTGCAAACCTTTCGTAACTTAAAAAAAAAGAGACTAGCATTTTCATCAAACTTTACTTTAGTCTCACATGACTAGTTTTGGATTAGTCAACAACCCTAACTTGAAATAATCATAATTATGTACCTATAATGAATAAAGATATGAAAATAGTACACAATGTTCTTCAATGTGTTTTATGCAATTCCTCCTGGTGTCACTACTTGGAACCTCTCAGAAAAAAGGAGTTACAGAAAAAATGGTATACCTTGTTGAATTTTGGTTTATTCTAGAGAGCGAACTTGTAGAGAGTGCCCCGCACAGAATATTTGTTGTATGGATCTAAAAATTGTACACAGAATACATTGACTCTACTCTAACCAACACATTTTTTCTTACTGAATTTGGATCTGTTATGAAGAAGTTATGACATTTTTACTCGAAACACTTGTTTTAGACTAGTTTAAGGACTAGCCGCAAACCCTATTTTCCACAGAGTGTAAATCCAAAAATACAATGACCCACAAGTTGAAATGCATACCATAGCTACTTGAATATGTTTCCTCAATGGACTCCCAATTTCATGGTCTAAATCATTCTAGAAAACAGGTTATTGCGAAAATGGTGAGATGACCTGTAAATAACATACCTTAGAAAGCATCATCAAAAGAATTTTTCCTCCCTTGAATTTTTGCCTTCTTTACTTCACCTTCCCTCTGAAATTCATCTTATATATCCTTTGGTTACCTCATTCACATTTATATATTCAATATTCTCAAGTGTGATTAAAATGAGAGAGCCTTGCCTCTTATCTATACTCTTCAAGTAGCTTCCTTAGAAGCATCTTCTAGGCCACTTTGTCCACATAGTCACCTATGTCCAACTTTGCCCAATTTTCCACTTGTCAATGTATCCAATATCCACTTGACCACTTAACCCATTTTCCTCATTTTAGGGTTAACCTTTTTATAACCACTTTCCATAATTAGAAAGTTCTCTATTTACTTTATTATTTAAATAATCCTCCTTGACTTTGTCACTTCACTTTATTATTTAAATAATCCTCTTTGACTTTGTCACTTCACTTTATTATTTAAATAATTTCGTCTTTGCAAGCAGTTTGACTTCTTTGACCTTTTGGGGTTTCAAGCCAATCATATGAGGGTCCTTCAACTTCATAAGGCCATAACTCTCAAACCATGAGGAGTTATGTGACGTTCAACATACCACCGGAAATGGCATGACATGTACTATCCATCTAGAATAGTCTTACTTGCAAATATATCAAAACTCATACCATTATACATCAAACAAAATTGGGTCCATTACCCAAACCTTTGTGCTACCCGAATTTGCTACCAGACTTTCTTCAAGGGTTGACATCAATGACAACCAACCCAATTAATCAACAAGTGAGGATGTAGGCTATAAATCCATTATTTATGAGGCATGTAGGATATAGCTCCCTTATTTATGGATCATTGCATAAGCATTCTAGTTTAAATACATTAAAAGAAATTATAGAAAATAAATAATGTATATGGGATTGAAGAAATAAGTATTATATGATGTCAATGAATTTTAACGAACAATATAGTCATCTAAGAGAAACCAAATCTTGTTCCTTCTCTTCCATTGGTAAACCATACTCAAATTATCAACATCGATTCTCAAATGGCGGTGTTGATTAAAAATATTCAGAAGCTCAAGCCATTCCAATAAACTTGGCTATAAAACATAAATGATACCATAAGGAAAGAAAGTGAGATCTTTAAAATTAGAAGATTAAAAGATTCCTCGGGTGCAAGGCACTATGCATGAATACGTAATGAGCTAGTAATAGTGCGGCGATCTTGGGTAATGAAGATATTAGTAAAGAAAGAATATATTTTGAGTGGAGGATAATATTATGTCAAATGGCGATCTTGGGTAACGAAGATATTAGTAAAGAAAGAAGATATTTTGAGTGGAGGATATTATTATGTGAAATGGTTTCATATGTAGGGGTCTCAATGTAAACTTTGCAAAACCAAAGTAGAATAAAAATGAAACATTACTACATAGGATCATCATAGAAACCAATAATTTTCCCCTACATAGGAATTAGGCCTTTACAGTTGTCAATTAATCTCTATTATTAGACTAGGACACAATAATGAACCGAAAGAAAAGGCAACAAAGAATACCTCTTTAATCATCATTTCAACCGAATGTAGAAGTTCACATGACTCATCCTAGGGCATCAACTTTCTGTTCTTTTAGCATTGAGGAAATGTGGTGTTGATATATAGGGAGATGACAGACACCCCTAACGATTTAATGGAAATCATATCTTGGGTAATGAAGATATTAGTAAAGAAAGAAGATATTTTGAGTGGAGGATAGTATTATGTGAAATGGTTGCATATGTAAGGGTCTCAATGTAAACTCGGCAAAACCAAAGTAAAATAAAAATGCAACATTACTACAGAGGACCATCATAGAAACCAATAACTTTCCCCTACATAGGAATTAGGCCTTTACAGTTTTCAATTAATCTCTATTATTTGACTAGGACACAATAATGAACCGGAAGAAAAGGAAACACATAATACCTCTTTAATCATCAATTCCATCAAATGTAGAAGTTCACATGACTCATCCTAGGGCATCAAATTTATCTTCTTTTAGCATTGATGAAATGTGGTGTTGATATATAGGGAAATGAAAGACACCCCTAACAATTTAATGGAAATAATATCTTGGGTAATGAATATATTAGTAAAGAAAGAAGATATTTTGAGTGGAGGATAGTATTATGTGAAACAGTTGCATATGTAGGGGTCTCAATGTAAACTCTGCAAAACCAAAGTAAAATAAAAATGCAACATTACTACATAGGATCATCATAGAAACCAATGCATTTCCCTTACATAGGAATTAGGGCTTTCAAAGAATACCTCTTTAATCATCATTTCAACCGAATGTATAAGTTCACATGACTCATTCTAGGGCATCAACTTTCTCTTCTTTTAGAATTGAGGAAATGTGGTGTTGATATATAGGGAGATGACAAACACTCCTAATGATTTAATGGCAATCATATCTTGGGAAATGAAGATATTAGTAAAGAAAGAAGATATGTTTAGTGGAGGATAGTATTATGTGAAATGGTTGCATATGTAGGGGTCTCAATGTAAACTCTGCAAAACCAAAGTAAAATAAAAATGTGACATTACTACAGAGTACCATCATAGAAACCAATAACTTTCCCCTACATAGGAATTAGGTCTTCACAATTGTCAATTAATCTCTATTATTTGACTATGACACAATAATGAACCAGAAGAAAAGGCAACAAAGAATACCTCTTTAATTATCAATTTCATTAAATGTAGAAGTTCACATGACTCATCCTAGGGAATCAAATTTCTCTTCTTTTAGCATTAAGGAAATGTGGTGTTGATATATAGGGAGATGACATACACCCATAACTATTTAATGGAAATCATATATTGGGTAATGAATATATGAGTAAAGAAATAAGATGTTTTGAGTGGAGGATAGTATTATGTGAAATGGTTGCATATGTAGGGGTCTCAATGTACACTCTGTAAAACCAAAATAAAATAAAAAGGCAACATTACTACAAAGGATCATCATAGAAACCAATAACTTTCCCCTACATAGGAATTAGGCCTTTACAATTGTCAATTAATCTCTATTATTTGACTAGGACACAATAATGAACTGGAAGAAAAGGAAACAAAGAATACCTCTTTAATCATCAATTCCATCGAATGTAAAAGTTCACATGACTCATCCTAGGGCATCAACTTTATCTTCTTTTAGCATTGAGGAAATGTGGTGTTGATATATAGGGAGATGAAATACACCCCTAACGATTTAATGGCAACCATGTCTTGGGTAATGAATATATTAATAAAGAAAGAAGATATTTTGAGTAGAGGATAGTATTATGTGAAATGGTTATGTAGGGGTCTCAATGTAAACTCTGCAAAACCAAAGTAAAATAAAATTGTAGCATTACTACAGAGGATCATCATAGAAACCAATAAATTTCCCCTACATAGGAATTAGGCTTTACAGTTGTCAATTAATCTTTATTATTTGACTAGGACACAATAACGAACCAGAAGAAAAGGAAACAAAGAATACCTCTTTAATCATCAATTCCAACGAAGGTAGAAGTTCACATGACTCATCCTAGGGAATCAAATTTCTCTTCTTTTAACATTGAGGAAATTTGGTGTTGATATATAGGGAGATGACAGAAACCCCTATCAATTTAATGGAAATCATATCAATGTGAATAATTTATAATTCCATCATCACTTTATCAAATGTTTTCATATTCTCCTACATTAAGATTGATTATTTGTTTAGAAAATGTTAAATTTATTGAAAAAAAATCTTATGTAGAGGAGTGAAACAATATTTTTTTTATTTACCAGCGTAGATCCATCTTAACTTTCAATCTATCATGCACCGAGAGGCATCAAATTACTCAAGATGCAACTTTTTTAAGAGAAAAAAACTTGAAGAAATGTTTGCATCTCAAAGGATTTGATACCTCTTGGAGCATGATAGATCTAGAGTTAATATGGATCTATGTTGGTTCTTAATATGTGTGTGTGTGTGTCAACTCCATTTTGAGAACGAAAGGAATTGCACATCTCCCTCATACTCAACCCACCATTCAAATGTTCTAATCATGATAATTTTTTGTGTGTGTGTATATATATATTGTAACGCCTCCTCTTTAAACCTTGAATACATGTAATAAATCACGATAAGTGATTGCCATGCGATGGCATGTGAATATTGTAAATGTATTATTATTTAATTGTAAATGCAAAAACTGACTATGGGGTGAATCCTTAAAGTATAAGCCATGATATCACTAGTGGAATGAGAGGAGGCCCTAATAAAATAAAGGATCTCTAGCCTGATTCATATTATTTCCCTTAGCCCTGATTTCAAGACAAATCAGTTAATGAGGAAGGTTGGTAATTGAAAAACCAACCACCCCAATGAATGGAAGTATGGAGGGATGTCAGAAGGGATAGGAAGCGATCAGCTAGAGGATAGTAGGAAATATCACTATGGGTCCCCAATATTGACCCATAAGTTGCCTTCTGACAGAAGACAGAAAAGGACAAGTTGAGAACCTCCCTAAGTCATGCATGTGACTAGGATATGCATAGGGAGAGAACTAGAGGAGGGCCATGCCTCTAAGGAAGAGAGATGTTGAAAAGAATGCACAAGTGTGTTCAATATAAGGATTAGAGAACCCTCATAAGGGTTTTGATATAGAGAATAGAAGACTCAAAACTCGACTTGAGCTAAGAGGGATACAAGCTTGATGCTAGGAAGGCATCTAATAAACCTCGAAGAGGCCTGGGCTAGGTAGGTGTAAGGAAAATCTCTACCAAGAGTAGAGTGAAGGAGAGTGACCTTCAAATTTTGTTGAGAAATTAAGAGAGATTCCCTAGTGGTATCATGTCTTAGAACACGGGTGGCCAAAATGATAAGAGTGAATGCATCTAAGCCTATGGTTGGGGAAAGGAGAACACCCACAATCAGCTGGTTGGCTGGAACTTGTAACTAGATAAGTATTTCATAGACTCTGTGTAATTGAATTGAAATGCATGATTGAATGCATGTACTTTCACTATAAATACACATACTTGACTTATAGTAATGATGCTTATTGTATTGGAAAAAACGTTTGCATTTGGGTGATTGTAGGATGGTAATAACGGTGCATGCCCTGCACAAATGAATACAAGCGTTCTGTAATGTTCTGATATAAAAAGAATGAACTTAATTTTATGGTTCCCATGTGCTCAATATATATATATATATATATATATATATATATATATATCCATTGTCGTGATGGGAAATCCATGAATGGAAACTAGGATTATAAGTTAATAGTTGAATGTAAGGTAATGGGCCCAAGAAGGTGATATAACTCACCTTCACAGTCAAAGGGAATTGTTAGTCGTGTTATGTATGAGAGGTCAGAGAAGGAAATACACTATATTTTCTTCCCCTTTGATAAATTGATGGGGTCGCAGGACCTCGAACACTCATTCAAGTGCTAGATGATAGGCTTGTGCGTGTTTTGGATAAGGGAAAGAGCCCAAATAAAAAACCATGATTTGAGCTCGAAGGAATCATAGTCGTTGGATCAACGGAGTGAATATATCCAGACCCTTCATTGGAGTAGGTTACCATTCATGTAGAGAATGTGATCGAGTTAATATGGACCGTTAATAGGGGATTAACCCGGAATTAACCTATGTCATATATCATTGTGGTCTCATTTAAGAGATATTTGGAGGAGAGGTAATGTCGGCATGATGTATCATGTTGACCTGGAATGCCAACGTTTCCAGAAGTTGATAGGTGTCAACCTATGAATGGAAATAAGTAATTGGTTGATGGGCCATAACGCGGGCCCCTTGGGTGAACTATGTCTTAGACCTATGTTTTCTCTTTGGACGTCAGACCAAAATTTTGAAAGATCTTGACCGTTGATCAGAGTACATCTGGGATGTGATCTTGGTCATTAATCAATGTGGAATCTCTTAGACATTGGCGAGAGGAGGGATGACATCATGCTAAAGTTATGTTGACATCACATTAACTAAAAGAGCCTAGGTGTATGAGGAAGCCATGTGGAAGCTTGGAATTGGTTGAGGTAATAGGGATTGGGTCCTTGTCAATTTTAAGGGTTGGAAAGGTGAGATGAATGGGTCTGCGATTCTGCAAATCTGTGAACCCGACAAAATCACAAAATAATATAAGTGTTGAGTGTTAGAAGAGAGGAAGGGACTCAGATAATTTAGAGAGTCTTCCAACCCGTGAAATTGACAAAATAATCGAATAATATAAGTTTTGAGACTTCTCGGATAGACTTATGGAGGGGAGGTACATAATTGTACGTTCGTGAGTCCTCTAGTCCATGTAGATGGAAAAATGGTTAAGTGTTGAGACTTCTTAGATGGAATTATGAAGGGGAGGTACAAAATTATATGTCCACGATTCCGCAAGTCCATGCATATGGAAAAATGGTTAAGTGTTGATATTTCTCGGACGAAATTATGAAGGGAAGGTACAAAATTGTACATCCACGAGTCCGCATAGGTGGAAAAGTGGTTAAGTGTTGATACTTCTTGGATGGACTTATGAAGGGGAGGCATAGAATTATAGGTCCATGAGTTCATGAGTCCACGAATGAAAAATAAGTTAAGTTTTGGTGGCAGGTTCATGAAAAGTATGAATATAGACCATGATTCTGCAAGACCACCGCCTATTGGTTTGTGAATACAGCAAGGCATCTATGACGCCATTAAGACAACAAATGTCCATTACTAATAGGATGAAGAGTTGAGTGGGGTTCCACCATGGTAGGCTAGGCTAGTGCCACATCAGGACCCAGGTGTTTCCACGTCAGTTGGCATGGACAACGAAACGTCATGTGGATGCCACGTGATAGTAAGAGCGATGTTTTCTATGTAAAACAAGAACTTCAAGAGGTCATAGATTTCATTCCAGAGCTTATTTTTGAGTGAAATTACCTACCTTGGAAAGATCTTGATGAGAAAAATAGGATGGAGCTATGATAAAGAAGATTTAAGGTTGTTAAGAGAAGAAAAAATTTAACAACCCATCCCTTAAAAAGGTACTCAAGGGGTTGGGTCTGTTACAAACTAGTATCATAGCATGAAACAACACTTGGTGTGCTTTAGATATTGAAAGAGTCAAATAAAATTCTTATTAAAATACTTTTAAGGGGAAGGTATTTCTACCCTACCCTATCTATCATAGAAGGATAAAACACTAGGCATGGGTGGGCTAGATATTAGTCATAAGACTTGTATATCGAGAATTAGGTGATCATGTTGAAAGGTTTTTCTACCTTTAAATGATTGTTTGTTTTTTGCATTAACTTCCCAAGGAGAAGAACTACAGATTGAAACTATACCTTAGAAACCCTGGCTAAATTAAAGCAAGGGGAAATTATATTGTCACTCTGTCAAAGTGATGACTACTCTTATGGGAGTAGAAATATGTTGATAGGTATTAGTAGTAAAACCTGAATGAAAATGGAAGAGGTGGAAGAAATTCTGCTATGAAGCTGTCTAAGTCCAGACAAGGGACAAGATATTTTGTTAAGTATAATAATGTCTATCTACTAGGGCAGACAAAATATCTTGTAATTAATATGGTTGATTATATAATGGTTAATATCCTTATGGAAAATTTCCTTGTGCTTAAAGGAAATTGGTATGGATTGATAGAATCCATAGCAGTAATAATTATTGGTTTAATAAAATATTAAACCATGTATATTTGTATGCTCCCTCATGATCAGAGGACTGATGGAAAATTTGTAAGGTCAGTTTTATTTGACCTATAGTGAATAAATAAAATGGTTGTTGGAGAATAACCCAGTTAAGCAATTAAAAAGGAGTCTTGTGCACTGTTGCTAGACCTCCTCGGAGATGTAAAAAGATATGAACACATGAACAATTTTACGATGCTCACAGATATAATAAGAGAATGTCTATACCTATTATTCTAAGGACATGTATGTGCATGAGAATAAAAATGGCAGACAACTGGAATACATCTGCACTGTAAGCATGGGTAAAATGTTTGGGGCACGAGGATATGTCAGAATGCATATGGAAAATATTTAGCATGTGTATAACATGCATATAGGCTTATTATAGTTTGTTATTGAATGTAAAATATGGTGATGACATGTATCATATGGTTAATGATGATCTAGGTATAACATCTTAAGTAAAATGTTGATGATATTGATCATATTACCCTATGAGAATAAAGTATAAGGGTTAATGAATTGTTGATTTTGAATGGAGTAAAGGAAATGCTTGGGCATTTCTAGATGACCAATGGGTCAGACTGACATCTAGAGGTGGATTTTATCCATATGAATATGTCTTGGTGTGATTAAGTTCTAGTGAGAGGGAATCTGGAAAAAGGATTCCCTTGATAAAAATGTTTTTTGACCAAGAATGGTCCGAGGCATGAAGAGAAGCTTGATAAGTTGTCATGTTTCATGGGGCACTATTGAAATTGCCCAGATTGTATTTATTGGTCGTTGCATACTTTTATAAAAGTTTAGGAAAGAGTTTTATCGTGATGGTTGTTTTCATATGGAAAGGGAAACATAGTTATGAATATTTCTGTGAGACTTTCCATGTGAATGATTGTAAACTCTCAACAAAGAGGGAAACATGGTGTTGAGTATTGTAATGAGGTAAAAAGGTGCAAGTGATGCACCTCTGTATATGTAAATGTACATATACATGCTTAAAGGTATGATATGAATGTCAAAATAAGTGAAATGTGAGGCAAGATTTGTACTTTCCAGATCTAAATAATTACATGGATGCATGGTTGACCCCGTAATGGAAGGGTTGGATTTGTCTTCATGAAATAGTAGTTTGAGGGGGATGTATTCCCTTTTTCCTCATGAAAATATAGTATACATTGATGAAAAGGTAAATGAGCAGGGATGCTATGCTGCCATTATAAAAGGAAACATGATTATGATTTTAAAGACTGCATATGAATGGTTGTGAAAAATCTTGAACCAATTAATTTACAATAGATAAGGAAATGAAACAATAAAGTGTTCTTATGGTGGACACCCACACCACATGCTAAGGCATGTGATTAAAGTACAATGAATGCAAATTGATGGAATAAACATGCATGTGTGAGTGCACAATATAAATGCATAATAAAGATGCATGATGATAATTCCTCATGGAATATTAGGTAATAATATGAGATGACAAAGCTGAGGTTGACTCAAGAATTGAGGTCGTGTCAGACCGTTTGGATATGAAACAAGAGATTTTCATGTTGAAGAGGTTTTTGTGGAGGAATTATGTAAAGAAATATGCCATAAGAATAGAGCTATAACCTTAATGAATGTTGAGAATTGAACAATGGGTTGCAAAACCTATTTATATAAGAATCGTGGATTACAATTTAAAATAGCATGCATGAGTACCAATGCATGCAGATGAATGAGGACCGATCTGATCTTTGGGTGGGAAATGTGTAGAATGCACAAGTTCATGATTCAGTATGAACAAGAAACTTGTTCATATAGCATGCAAAATTATCCAAGAAGGTCAAGGTGAACATTACTAAGACTACTCAAGAGATAGAACAAGTATATCCCAAGAGGGATAAATTGTAAAAGAAAAGAAGGAGAAAGTGATTAATACTTCTCTCACTATGAAACTCTGAATAATAAGATAGAGTTGTATTCTTAAAAAGGACAACTGTGAAAATAAGTACAACTAGTAATTGGAATATACAATACCGAATGTGTTTAAATGAATGAGCTTGGCTAAGCTATAGTGTGTGTGTTGGTTGTGGAGCCTAATTATTTTTCTGATTCAGAGGTCTTTGTTTTCAGCTGTGTTTATACCCAATAAAGATTGTACACCTCAGAATACTATAAACTCGTACATGCATTTGATTTTACATGACAATAAATGTAAAATGTGAATGTGGTGATGTATGTCACATGTAGAAAAAATTGGAACTGTTGGGGAAGGACAACTTCCAATAGTGAAAAACCTCAGACATAAGTGAATGTAAGAAGGTTGTTGATAAAAAAATAAAACTAAAAAAGGGATTTAAAAAGTCCCCAGGAAGCACCACTGAAGAGGTAATATCAGAGAATGTATTGAAAGCCAGAACATATATAAATATCTCATGCCTATGTGACATGAGAGGTAAAATGGATTTAGGTAATAATCCCTTCTAAAATAGTCTATGCTTTGATGGTATGCATGTGATTTGAATGATTTTTGTATGCCATTGATACCCAAGTAGGGTATGATTAAGGAAGAAGAACCTACATGATTGAGGTGTGAACCTCTGACAACCGAGGATGATTGAAATCCTTGGAAAAATGCTTGAACAAATATATGTCACAAATACATTGCCCAATCAAGGAGTGATTGGGAACCAAAGTGCTCAAACGTAGCACGATGTTGTAATGCATTAAGGAGATGCATGTGATAAGAGAGTGTGATTTGGATTTATGAGTGGAACGAATTGGTTAACATAATGAATACAATAAACACAAAGATATGGAGAACAACACAGATATCTAGTGAACAATATCTTCTATTGAATAAATGAAATAGGTTGAAACTGTAAAACTGCAGAACTGAAACAACTTGCTCAAATGGTGGTATCTATCTCTGAGAAGAGATGTGGCTTCTACACACATCCATCTGAGTAAAATGATTACAGTGAAGCTCCATAGGCCTTTTTAATATTACTCATGATTTCCAAAACCTTAGATATCCAAAAACCTAACCCTAGGAGGTGAAACACCAAAAGTCATGTGGGCCCATATGGGTAAGTTGGCACCTCAACTTCTCGGGGTCATAAATTTTGCATATGAATTTTGTTTTAGGTGCCTAATAGATTGTTGGAAATGTATTTTTGAGAAATAGACATTACACCATCAAACTATGACTTTGTCTACAATTTGACTCTGGCGAGCTAAAAAATTATTGTTTAGGGACTCAAAACGGCCCTGAAAGTACAGAAAGATGTGCTGACATGAAGAAAACCAAAATAAGCCAGTTGGATTAGGTGGGAGGCCACCAGTATCCTCCTGGAATATGTGTAGGGCTTCAGATATCCCCAAAAGTATAGAGCCCACAATTACAAAGAAGTACAAAAGAACATGTTGAATTAAAAGATGTCAAGAGGAGCCAGTTGGAATAGGTGGGTGGCCACCAATATCCACCTGGATCAGCCCTCCCCCTAGGAAGAAATGGTGTCCATTGTGTTGAGTTCCCCCATCAAGTGAGAAAAATTATGTTGAATTTGGCCTCAAATGAGCCACTTGCCTTGGTGTAGGAGCTACCCTACCTTGACAACCCAATAAAGCCAAATCTTCTATTGGTGAGTGCCCTTGACCTATGTGTCCACTATATAATTAGTGGATACATGTTCCATGCAGTCATGGTTGATCTCTGTTGGTGTCAAATGTTCTGCAATCTCTGAGGTGTCCAATAATGGTGGAAAATATGGCCAAAGGAGGTCCAAATTGAACATTGGGTGCAAGCCAAAAGGAAGGGTGGAGTGTTGAGCTCAAAAGCATTGCTACCCATAGCCTTGGTGGTAGTGTAAGGCCCGTAGTGAATTGGGTAGAGCTTCCAATGGGGCCATGTAAGACGCTCTTTCTACATATGTAACCAAACCTTGTCTCCAACCTAAAAATTGTGTGATACCCTATGTTGATCATGGTGTTGCTTGTACTTAGCATTGGCTTTATGAAAAATCTCATGGACTTGTTGTCGATGTGTTGAATCTGCTCAATGAATCTAGTGGCTTTTTTGGTCTCAGACTGAACATGGGAAGATTATGTCTAAGTGGTTGCAAGAGGTAATGCAACATCAATGGGACCTAAGGGTTGGAATCCCAGCCCCACCTGAAATGGGCTATGACTAGTGGAACTATGGAGAGCCCTGTTGTAAATGTGTTGAACATAGGGGAGACTCTCATCCCATGTACGTGGATACTTAGAGTTGTACATGCACAAGATGTGAAAAATCCTCTAATTGAATACCTTTGTTTTATCGTCTGTTTGAGGGTAGAAAGCAGTGGATTTAGTGAGATTGGTGTCCAACAGTGACTAGAGACTCGACCAAAATGTGATGAGGAACCTGTTGTCCTAGTCAGAGATGATGGTATGTGGTGTCCCAAAATGGAACCACACTCATTCAAAGAAGATATTGGTAGTATTTTCCACTATGATGTTCTTCTTACAGGCTGTGAGGATGGAAATCTTTGAAAATCGATCAATGACCAAAAATACACAATCATTTCCTTTCTTGGTGGATGAAAGACTAGGCATGTAATCCATCGAGATGGATTCCCAAGGCTTCTTGAGAGTAGGAAGAGGGGTGTATAAGCCTTGCTTCTTGATGGTTGGCTTGGCAATGGCATAGGCAATCCAATATCAGATATACGTGTTGACGTCCTGTCGAAGTTTTGGCCAATACATTTTTTTTTGTAGAACGACCACAATTTTCTCCATGCCAAAATGTCCTACCATCCGAATGTAGTGGGATTCCCAAATAAGCCTTGCACGTTCACTTGCAGGAACACAAAGATGGCCCATATGGCATAAGAGTCCATCCTGGATGTGAAAATCAATGACATTCACGCCTTTGTGCAAGAGCTGATAGGTGGCAACAAAGTCTAGATCTTACTGATAAATTTGGGGCCACTCATAGGCCTCATGTCCACAGGAATGGAGCACAGTGGTGAGTACAGCCACAGAAAGTCAACTGAGGCATTTATCGACATAATTTGTGCTCATTGTCTTATACTTGATGTTGAGATAGACTTGTTATAGGTAGGTGGACCACTTCTGATGGTGATCATTTTGCAACTTCCCTTGTGTTAGTATGAACTGTGATGCAGGAGCATCGCCAACTCAGCAAGCGAGCCAGCATGGAAGACAATGAACAGCTGGACAAGCCCAGCCGAAACTTTTGAATTTTCATCCAAGATGATGCGCCAATGTATAAATGATGCATTTATGAAAGCGCCTTTTGTATATTGTATCAGACCTCGAGCCATACGCTTTGTCTGAAGTAGATAGGAGGCAATTAATAGATTTAATGCAGGTAGATAGGATTTTATTTCCAGATTAGACAGTTTTTAGATGGAAGGAGGGAAAACGGATATAGACACCCTCATTGTATCATTGTAACATTAGCCATTAGCCAGCATCGAGAAGAGAAGAGCATGCAGAGAAAATTATGAAGAACACCCATGTACAGGCGTTTGAATTAATAGAAGACAGTTCTGATTCAAATTCATGGTTTGTGTTGTTTTCTCTGTGTATTGATGTTGTGCTCATGAATGTTTGTTTTCGTGTTACGCATTTTCCTTGTATATGTTGTGCATGTGATTTCATGGTTTAACCTAAAGTCTGAAAGAGAATGAGTTTCAATTGTTTCTCTATCTGAGCCAGAAGATTCCTGCAAGGTGTGCAGTTTAATTCATCCGCAAGGAGTGCGTTGATGAAGGCTCTGTAGGTTAACTTTTGTTCTCATTCACCCAGACATGGATTTGGGGTTGTTGAAGCCATGAAAGGAGTGCACAGGCTGTAGAGGAAAACTTAGTTGAAATTTCGAGCTAAGGAGATCGGAGACTACTTCTGCAGGGAGTGAGCAGAGTCAGAGAGGTTCAATACTTAGAAAGTCGTTGGATGTTAAGCGCAAGGAGTGCACGTAGGTTCCTCTGAAGATCCAGAGTTGAAAATCTCAGGAGGTGTAGTACCTTCATGGTATTGTTAAAGCAGAGCATAGGAGTTTTATGCAGAGGAAAGTTCGAGCAGGGGCTGCAAGCGCAGGCTTTGAAGGGCAAAGTGCGAGAAGGAACACTTAGCCATTTTTGAGAAATCTCCAAGGGAGAAGGAATCGATGGCCAGGATTCGCAGAGGGAAACAACGAAATCACGTCAGCCATTAGATTCCGAGGAGATGCATATGGGTTAAGCCTTAGCGTGCAGGGAAGGAATCAAAGGCTCATCGGGATTCAGCTCATTGGAGAATCGGAACTTCCGGAGCCAAGAGTCTTATGTATGAAATCGCGATTAGCGAATTTTTGAGAGGATCAGGGTCATTGATCACAGCAGGGGTATGTGGTGCGAGATCCCAGGGAGTCACGGTTCGGCATTTCGGGGCTCTCGCATACAATGGAATCGCTGCAGGAGAAACCATGATTTTGCGATACCCAATAGAGTGGGATAGGAAGCGGTGACGTGGAGAATAGAGGTCTCACGTGTGTCGGGGTTTGGCATTTTGGGATTCTCGGGGACAGGAACCTCACGACAGGAGAAGTCGAGAAATCCCAAAACGCTACAGTCCCACAGTCAAAGCAGCTGAGTGGAGGACAGGTGTTGGATAGACTGGCCTTGCCGGGTGTTGATGCCAAGTGGCATCGGAGATCGAGAGTCGGGGATTCATGGGAGAAATGATTCATGACCTTTTTAAGGCCGATTTCTCGATAGAGTGATATTCCCGATAGAGACAAGGAATACGTGGGTGAGCATTATATCAGGGTTCGGGGATTGTGAGACCCGAGCGCAGGACTCGCAATCATGCAAGGCCCGATTTCCCGATAAGGAAGCAGGGAGATTGTAAAGAACATCCTATGGGTGTAGAAGTGTCCCAAGAAGGGAGTTGAAGAAGCAATTTAGTTCTTCGAGCATAGGGAAAAAGAAGGTCCTGGTGGGAGCGAGCATGCCGGGTGGCATGTTTTGCGTCAGAGTGGTATCAAAGCAAGAAAATTTCTCTGTTTTCTGTAGCAGAGAAGAAAAGAAAATTTCACCATGCCACTGAGGAGAGAAAGACAATCACCTGATCCAGAGGACAGGGATGTGGGAAGAAGAGGGAGACAAGTACAGGTGCCATAAATGGAAAGGCAGATACATGATCTCAGAGAGAGATTAGAAGACATGGAAGCAGCGCAGAGACGCACAGCAAATGCTGGAGATCTGAGTGAATCTGAAGGCAAAATTTAAGCCGAACAACAAGGAGAAGTTGTAGCCAAAGATGTAGCAAATGAGCGATTAATTAAAGCTATCAACCGGATGAGTTTGAAGACAAAGATGGACATTCCAATTTATGAAGGGAGTCTGGATGTAGAAGAGCTTCTGGATTGGATCTGAGCTCTTGACACCTACTTCGAATACGAAGACATCGAGGAGGATAAAAAGGTCAGGCATGCTGTCACAAAATTGAAGGGACACACAACATTATGGTGGGACGAGCTTCAAGCAGATAGACGTTCCAAAGGTGAACAAAAGATCAAAAGATGGGATCGAATGATTGCGAAGATGAAAGCAAAGTTCATCCCAAGGGATTATCAAATCACACTGTTCAGGAGAATGTAGAACCTGAGACAGAAGTTGATGACGGTGAAGGAGTATACTGAGGAATTCTACAAGATCAATATCAGAGCAGGTCATCAAGAGAGCAATGATGAAAAAGTTGCCAGGTATATGAATGGCTTAAGATACAATATCCAGGATGAGATGAGTATGACAACCATCAGAACGGTGGAGGATGCATATCAGATGGCGTTGAAAGATGAAGAGAAGCTGAATCGTAAGCCAGCACAACGAGGCAGAGGTAGGAGCTAGCCGAAAGGTAAGTCAGTTGCCCAAGATAGGTTCCAGAAATCTAAGGATGATTGGAAGAAACCTCAAACTCCGGCAGAGAGAGGTGGAAGTTCACAGAGAGGGTGATATGCTGAGCGAAGAGAACAACATACTGAATATAGTGGAGGATACGCTGATAATAATACTTTTCCTTGCATCAGAGGTACAGGAAGAGGCCGAGGAGGAGTCATCACATGCTACACATGTGGGAAGAATGGGCACAAAGTAGTTGACTGTCCATATAGGAAGAAAGATGGAGGAGAAGCTTACATCGCCGAGGCATAGAGGCGAGATGCTGAGGCAGAAGACGGAAGGTCGCTGATGATGCGTAAGGTTCTCTTGACACCCAAGAAGGAGGTGGATGACATAGCTTAGAGAAGCCGACTTTTCAGAACCACATGCAAGACCAAAGACAGGAAGTGCAAGGTCATTGTGGACAGTGGAAGCATTGACAATCTCGTTTCAAATGAGATGGTAGAGAAACTAGAGCTGGAGACGACTGATCACCTGAGTCCATATAAAATTTCATGGCTACAGAAAGGACATCAGGTGAGTGTCACTAAACAGTGCTTAGTTGACATCAAGATAGGGGGATATAATGATAAAATACTCTGTGATGTTATTCCTATGGATGTATGTCATTTATTGCTAGGCAAACCATGGAAATATGACAGAAACGTAGTTCATGATGGGAAGATGAATACGTATACTTTAGAGAAGAATGGAAGAACACATATGCTACTTGCAATTAAAGACAAAGAAGTAAAACGAGAGGCGAGGAATACCATACTTCTCATGAGTGGGAAGGAACTTCTGGCAGAAGTAAAGAAGAAGGAAGATCCACAATTCCTTGTGGTCAGAAAACCAAAAGTTGTTTTGACCAGCACACAAGTGGATGACTTGCTAGAAGAAATTCAGGAACTACTGAAGGAGTTCGCTGACATTGTGGTAGACGAATTGCCTCATTCGTTGCCACCGATGAGAAACGTGAGCCATCATGTAGACCTCATACCAGGAGCCAGTTTTCCAAACAAAGCTGCGTACAGGTTGATGCCGCAGGAGAATGAAGAAGTTAAAAGGTAGGTACAGGCGCTGTTGGATAAAGGACTGATCAGGGAAAGTTTAAGTCCGTGTGCCATTCCAACAGTACTAAGTCCAAAGAAAGATGGAGGTTGGAGAATGTGCACTGATTCTAGAACCATTAATAAGATAACCATCAGGTATAGGTTTCCATTGCCATGGATGGATGACTTGATGGACTGTTTAAGTGGAGCCAATTTTTTTTCAAAGGTTGATTTGAAAAGCAGATACCATCATATTTGCATGAGGGAAGGCGATGAGTGGAAGATAGCCTTCAAAACCAACGAAGGGTTGTATGAATGGCTAGTCATGTCGTTTGTCTTGACGAATGCACTGAGTACATTCATGAGACTGATGAATGAAGTGCTGAAGGAATTCATTGGTAAGTTTGTCATTGTTTATTTAGATGACATACTGATTTTCAGCAAAATGAAAGAAGAACATCTGAAGCATTTAGCTGCAGTAATGAGAAAGCTACAGCAAGAGAAGTTGTTGATCAACATGAGAAAATCTTCATTTATGAAGATAGAACTCATTTACTTGGGATTTTTCATATCGGAAAATGAATTGAAGATGGATCCAAGTAAAGTGGAGGTAATTAAGAATTGGCCATCACCAAGAAATGTTTCCGAGGTGAGAAGTTTTCATGGACTGGCAAGTTTCTACAGAAAATTCATCAGGAATTTCAGTAGGATTAGCGCAGCGATGATGGATACAGTAAAGAAATAGCATACGTCTTTTCATTGGACAACAGAGGTTGACAAGAGCTTCAACCTATTGAAGCGGAAGATCACAGAATGACCAGTGTTGGTGTTACTGGATTTCCAGAAGACATTTCAGATGAAATGTGATGCAAGTGAATATGCCATAGGAGCAGTCCTAAGCCAGGAGGACAGACCAATTTCATATTTCAGCGAGAAGCTGGATGAGGTAAAACTGAAATACTCCACGTATGATAAAGAATTTTATGCTATCATACAGGCATTGAAGAAGTGGAGGCATTACTTGATCCCTAAAGAATTTGTTCTATATAGTGATAATCATGCATTGCAGTTTGTGAGTCAACAAGAGAAGTTGAATCAAAAGCATGCAAAATGGGTAGAGTATATGCAGAATTTTACATTTGTAATTAAACACATTTCAAGTACTGCTAACAAAGTGGCTGATGCTTTGAGCAGGAAGTGTTTGTTGCTGCAGGAGTTCCGAGTCAAGACATTGGGTTTTGAAAATCTTAAGGACATGTAAGCAGGTGATGCAGATTTTGCAGAGGCATATGAGGCAGCTGAGAACCCAGTTCTCAGAGACAGAAGCCCATGGATAGATTACATGATCCAGAATGGACTGTTATTCAGAGGAAATCAGTTATGCATTTCGAATTGCTCCATGAGGGAGAATATACTAAAAGAAAAGTACAGTGGTGGATTAGCAGGTCATTTTGGCCATGACAAGACATTTGCAAAGATGAGCGAAGCATACTTTTGGCCAAAGATGTGAACAGATGTCAAGAAGTTTGTTGACAGGTGCAGAATTTACCATCATTCAAAGGGAAGGAAGTAGAATGCGGGATTCTACCAATCATTACCCATACCTGAGAGGCCGTGGGATGAAATCAACATGGATTTCATATTAGGATTGCCTAGGATGCAAAGAGGACATGATTCAATCTTTGTAGTGGTTGACAGGTTTTCCAAAATGGCACATTTTATTCCATGCCATAAGACCAGTGATGCGACTCATATCACAAATTTGTTCTTCAAAGAGGTTGTCAGACTTCATGGTTTACCCAGAAGCATAGTATCGGACAGGGATACAAAATTCATTGGACATTTCTGGAGGACACTATGGAAGAAGATGGGAACTAATTTGATGTTTATTTCTGCCTATCATCCACAGATGGATGGGAAAACAGAGGCAGTAAATAGGAGTCTAGGAGATTTATTAAGAAGCTTGGTGACAGAGCACCATAGCAGCTGGGAAAATGTTTTTCCATAGGCAGAGTTTGCTTACAATGACTCAGTGAATAGAAGCACAGGCAAAAGTCCATTTGAGATTGTATATGGCAGGAAGCCAAGGGGAGTATTTGAACTGATGGATTCAGAGCAGATAATGACTAAGAGTGCAAGCATTGAAGAATTCGCAGAGGTGATGGAAGAACTTCACAGCAGGGTGAAGAAGCGATTGCAGGAATCAAACCAATACTATAAGTGCAGGGTAGATCAACATCAGAGACAACTTCAATTCGAAGTTGGTGATCTAGTTCTGGCACATCTGAGGAAGGAAAGGTTCCCAAGGGGAACATACAACAAGCTAAAAATGAAGAAAATTGGACCATGCAGAGTCCTGAAGAAGTTGGGAGAAAACGCTTATGAAATTGAGTTGTCGGATGACATTGGAATATCTCCGACATTCAATGTCTCAGACTTATATCCATATAAGGCTGGGGAAGCAGGAGCTGTGAGTGATGAATAGCCAGAAATCCAGTGGCAGAAGCAGATGTCGATTGCACAAAATCCGCAGATGGAGTGCATACTGGACAAGAGAGTGCGCAAAAAGACCAGGCAGAAGCAATATTTTGAGTATCGGGTTAAATGGAAGAATCACCCAGTGGAAGATGCCAGCTGGGATACCAAAGAAGTGATTCAAAAGCATGGACAGAATGTGCAGGAGCTCATGGACAAGAGCCCATGAAAGTTTTCAAGCCGAGGAGTATGATGCAGGAGCATCGCCAACTCAGCAAGCGAGCCAACATGGAAGACAATGAACAACTGGACAAGCCCAGCCGAAACTTTTGAATTTTCATCCAAGATGATGCGCCAATGTATAAATGATGCATTTATGAAAGTGCCTTTTGTATATTGTATCATACCTCGAGCCATACGCTCTTGTCTGAAGTAGATAGGAGGTAATTAATAGATTTAATGCAGGTAGATAGGATTTTATTTCCAGATTAGACAGTTTTTAGATGGAAGGAGGGAAAATGGATATAGACACCCTCATTGTATCATTGTAACATTAGCCATTAGCCAGCATCGAGAAGAGAAGAGCATGCAGAGAAAATTGTGAAGAACACCCATGTACAGGCGTTTGAATTAATAGAAGACAGTTCTGATTCAAATTCATGGTTTGTGTTGTTTTCTCTGTGTATTGATGTTGTGCTCATGAATGTTTGTTTTCGTGTTATGCATTTTCCTTGTATATGCTGTGCATGTGATTTAATGGTTTAACCTGAAGTCTGAAAGAGAATGAGTTTCAATTGTTTCTCTATCTGAGCTAGGAGATTCCTGCAAGGTGTGAGTTGAATTCATCCGCAAGGAGTGCGTTGAGGAAGGCTCTGTAGGTTAACTTTTGTTCTCATTCACCCAGACGTGGATTTGGGGTTGTTGAATCCATGCAAGGAGTGCGTAGGCTGTAGAGGAAAAATCAGTTGAAATTCTGAGCTAAGGAGATCAGAGACTACTGCTACAGGGAGTGCGCAGAGTCAGAGAGGTTCAATACTTAGAAAGTTGTTGGATGTTAAGCGCAAGGAGTACGTGTAGGTTCCTCTGAAGATCCAGAGTTGAAAATATTAGGAGGTGTAGTACCTTCGTGGTATTGTTAAATCAGAGCGCAGTAGTTTTATGCAGAGGAAAGTTCGAGCAGGGGCTGCAAGCGCAGGCTTTGAAGGGCAAAGTGCGAGAAGGAACACTTAGCCATTTTCAAGAAATATCCAAGGGAGAAGGAATCGACGGCTAGAATTCGCAGAGGGAAACAGCAAAATCCCGTCAGCCATTAGATTCTGAGGAGATGAGCGTGGGTTAAGCCTTAGCGTGCAGGGAAGGAATCAGAGGTTCATCGGGATTTGGCTCATCGGAGAATCGGAACTTCCGGAGCCAAGAGTCTTATGTATGAAATCACGATTAGCGAATTTCTGAGAGGATCAGGGTCGTTGATCACAGCAGGGGTACGTGGTGTGAGATCCCAGGGAGTCAGGGTTCGGCATTTCGGGGCTCTCGCATACAATGGAATCACTGCAGGAGAAACCACTATTTCGTGATACCTAATAGAGTGGGACAGGAAGCGGTGACGTGGAGAATAGAGGTCTCACGTGCATCGAGGTTTGACATTTTGGGATTCTCGGGGACAGGAACCTCACGACAGGAGAAGTCGCAAAATCTCGAAACGCGATAGTCCCACAGTCAAAGAAGCTGAGTGGAGGACAAGTGTCGGATAGACCGGCCTTGCCGGGTGTTGACGCCAAGTGGCATCAGAGATCAGGAGTCGGGGATTCGTGGGAGCAGTGATTCACGACCTTGTTAAGGCCAATTTCCCGACAGAGTGATATTCCCAATAGAGACAAGGAATACGTGGGTGAGCATTATATTGGGGTTTGGGGATTATGAGACTCGAGCGCAGGACTCGTGATCACATGAGGCTCGATTTCCCGATAAGGAAGCAAGGAGATTGTAAAGAACATTTTATGGATGTAGAAGAGTCCCGAGAAGGGAGTTGAAGAAGCAATTTAGTTCTTCGAGCCTAGGGAAAAAGAAGGTCCTGGTGGGAGCGAGCGTGTCGGGTGGCGTGTGTTGCATCAAACTACAGAGGCTTGTGATTACTGTGGATGATTGTCTCCTTTCCTACAATGTAATGTTTCCATTGACAATAGGCTTGTACAATGGAATACATTTCCTTTTCATAGGTGGGGTATTTACAAATAGTATCTGAGAGTGTCTCACTATGGTATGCCACCAAATGACCGTCTTGAGTGAGAACTGTGCCTATAGCATAGTCAGATGCATCAATCTCAATCTCGAATGGTTGTTTCAGATCGAGAAAGGAGAGTACTGGAGTGGAGTACAAGCTATGCTTTAGATCATAAAATGATCGTTGTTGTTCCTTCCCCCACCTGATATTTTCCCTACCACTGCCCTTGGTCACTTTGCTGAGGGCCCATGCAATATGGGAGAATCCCAACATGAACCGTTGGTAGAATTTGGCCAGTCCCAAAAATCTCTAAAACTTGGTTAGTGTGGTCAGTGATCTCCATTCACGAATGACTTGGATCTTAACTAGATCAACATGTACCCCATGCTCATCAACAATGTATCCCAAGTATTGGACCCTGTTCATGCCAAAGGAGCATTTTTCCAAGTTGGCATATAGCTTGTGCTGTCACAGAGTGCTCAAAACCTGTTGAATATCCTGCATGTGCTCCTCCCAAGTTTTGTTGAAGATGAATATGTCATCCAAAGATACCACCACAAAAGAGTTGGTTAAGTGTCTCAATACATCATCCATCAACCTCATGAAAGTGGTTCGTGCATTTTTTAAGCCAAAGGGAATGACCAACCTTTCGAAGAGACCTTATTTAGATTTGAAAGTTGTCTTCCATACATCAGTTGGTTCGATGGGAACTTGGTAGTAGCTAGACTTTAGTTCAATCTTGTTGAAGAACTTTACCCCCTTAAGTTGGTCAAGAAGGTAATAATTTATGAGAATTGGGTACCAGTTCCTGACTGTGATTTTGTTTAAAGCTTTGTAATCAATGCAGAGTCTCCAGGTCCCGTCCTTCTTCTGCACCAATACAATCAGGCTTTCGCAAGGGGAGGATTTGGGTCTGATGTGTCCATTTTGAAGAAGCTCTTGGATTAGATGCTTGATTTCATAATTTTCCATCAGCGAGTGATGATAGACAGGTCCATTAGGCATAGGTGCACTAGGGGTTATATTAATTGGATGCTTGACTTGGCAGTGCGTCGGTACCCTGGTAGGTGAGGAGAATATGTCTCTTTACTCTTCCATAATCTCGTCCACTTGCTTCTGCTCCAAAGAGAGGCTCTGTGTAGAGGCCATGGATGTGGCAGTGACCTTTTTCTTGCTATGACAAAGGATCACAAAGAAGATGAACTTCCCATTCTGTGAAATGACCTTACTGCATTTCTTAGCATAGATTAAAGAAATAGTGGTAGGCGATGCTACCTCTGATATCCTGTACAATTTTCTATCCAAAGTAATAATAACACTGCGGGGTCTAGACTCATACACAACATGACGCTTCCACAAATATGGTTTTCCTAAAATAACATCACAAACGTCAAGGGGAGAAATATCACACAATACCTTGTCTTTGAAAGGATTGATGCCATAGGGAAGAAAACACTGTTGGCTGACACAAAGATCTCTTCCTTGGTGAAGCCAACCAATGGTGTAGGGCTTCGAGTGTAGTGTCATTGGAAGTTCCAACTACTTGATGGCCTCTGTTGAGAATAGGTTCTTTTGACTGTCGCTATCGACAATGAAATGAAGTGGAGCCCCCTTTACCCACATCTATGAGTGAAAGAGGTGTCCCCCTTCCTCTAGTTCTTTTGGTTCACTTGGATGGACTTTGGTGGTAGTGACAGTGGCATTAGATTCAAAATCAATAATCTCCTTCCCTCCTTATAGATTTGATTCAGAGTCGGAATCAATCTCTAACTTGGAATCCTTTAGCTAGGCCATGAATGATTTCTTGGAGCGACATTCTTCGGTGTTGTGCCAAGGGATTTTATGGTATCCACACCATTTTCCTGTGTCCTTCTTCATCTTCTCATTGCCCTTCTTGTATTGCGGCTTGGACTAGTTGTCCTGAGAGTGGCCATATTTTCTCTATCCCTTGTTGTGTGGGTTAGGGTCATCTTTTCCCTACTTCAACTATGAGGAGTTTGCAGATCCAAATTCTCACCTCTTCTGCTTAAATTTTTTCTCGATCTTGACAGCATATCTATAAGTCATACCCAATGAGAAGATGTCCAAAAACTCCATTACTATTTGAATGTACCTATGAAAACAACCATGGTATTTGAGCACTATATGTCTCTCAGAGTCTTTGATACCCAATTTGGTGCATAGGGTATGGAAAATATTAGTGAAATTAGGAACTGTCTAGCCCATTTCCTGACGTAGGGTGGTCCATCTGGTGTACTGGTCCTCGTAGCTTCCAACAAGGTAGTATTATTCTTTAATGGAATCTTGGAAGGAAACCCATGTAGGGGAAACCACAAATATTGCAGATTCCTCTATGGCCCTTTGCTCATAGTACGTATCCCACCAGTCCTTAACATGGGGGATTACCTTGAGGAGTGCAAAAGTAATATTTTCCCTATCGAAAAAATTATGCACCAAAAAATACCCTTCAAGCAGATTCAACCATTTATCTACAATATCCACATCTATTAGTCCTTCAAATAATGGAATATCAAAATTTACATGTGCCTTGAAGGGGATTGCATGGCTGCTTGATGAATATGCTTCTCCTATGGGCAGTCGTTGAAGGATCTTGTTGGTTGTGGAGCCTGATTATCTTCCTAATTCAGAGGTCTTTGTTTTCAACTGTGTTTATACCCCATGAATACTTTACATCCCATAAGAATGTACACTCATCCATGCATGGGAGTGCATGGGGGGGTTACCTCCCCTGCTGGGTCTGGGGGCAAGCAGGCCCCCGAAGGAAAAATTGCCTTGTAAATATAGACCGTTCATTATAAGGTCGCATATATGACAGTAGAATTTATGTTAGGGTTTTGTTTCCCTATAAGGTAACCCTCCTTTATGAGGGAAATTTATTTCGGCTATGCATCATTGTGAATATTGTATTCTGAGAGAGGAGACTGTGAGAGAAAGAAGAGGAAGTTACATCATGTGTGTTGTAGGTTGTATCCCTTCATTTGCTGGATAATAATAAAGGAAGGACCTTGAAATTTCTCTGGTGGATGTAGCCCATATTGGGTGAACCACGTATATATGTGTCTCTATTGTATTGTGTATCTTCTGTGTTTTATTTCCTCATTTGCTTTATTTTATTTCTTTGCAATCCTATTTTTCTAACAAATTTGTGCAAAGTTGTCCATCATTTCATTCATTTTTCATGCAAGGGATTCCTCGAACAACATTTAAAAGGATTTCCCACTCCATCATCTTTCTTTTCATCCCCCATGAATTTTTTTTGGTCTCGACATGACTGATCTTGCAAAGGCTCAATTGGTTTGAGTCCCAACTTCTTGTACCCAGATCTTGTCGGGGACATGCACGAAGAAAAATAAATGAAGAGAAAACCTCTCTGATACCAATGATCTAGATTTAGGAGTGGAACGAACAGGTTAATATACTAAATAGAATAATGGTGTGCCAACTGCACTCCTCGGAGCATGACAGCTCTTTCCTCAGGACCTTCTTTCTTCTCAGCCCGAAGAACTCAAAGGTTCATCCGATTCCCTATCGAGAATCTTTTTCACCCACAGATTCTCTTCGTCGCGACCCTCTCTTCTTTACTTTCGAAGGATTGGAACTCGCGACTTCGCGAGTCCAATAGTCGAGCACTACACCCTCGGATCCCCGAGACCCGATGCCTTAGTCTACGCCAACTTCCTTTTCCCTCTATCAGGACTTCGGCTCTATCGCGACTTCGCTACTCGCGATATCAAACACTTGGTCCTCCAACTTCCGATATCCGATGCGCCGAAACACCGATACGATCCTATCGTGCTTTTGGTACTCACCACCTCGCGTCCTTGGGACTTGGAGTAATCAATACTTGGACTCTCGCCCTGCGAACTTCTGATTTCGTGAAATCTCTCGATCTATGACACCTGTCTTCCACTCCTCCAGCTCCTTGTGGCCCACAATGTCTATGCAACCGTCGAGATATCGCATCTCGTGGCTTCGTGATTCCCGTTTCCAAACCTTCGACACTTTTCTCATGAGATCCCGATGGGCGATCTTCGCGAACAATCCAATGGTCCTAGCTGACTTGGATCGATGGCTCTGCCCCTCCCGAGCTTGAAAATCTTTGGATGCTTTCGCAGTAACCTCCATGCACCTCCGCAAGATCCAACTGCCCATGGAACTTCACGAAATCTCCTCGAAGGATTTCGACCGTCCGTTCTTTCCAAATGGGTTTCTACAAAAGGAACACAATACTTCCCTACGAAGATTTTTTCACCTGCATGCAAGCTTTCAACACTTGCTCGAACACTTTGAATGCACAATTCCTTTGTGCAATCCCTCGACAAATTCGAAGGCCTACTCCTCCTGAGCTTTGTTCTCAACTTCTCGAATCCTTTAGAGAACTTCTTAAAAGCACTCCTTGCGGAAAATATTCAACAACTTCTAAGTGTTGAAGTAGTTCGACTTTGCGCACTCCTGCAACAACAGTCCTTCGATACTTTACTCAGAATCGCAACTCTGAGACTTCGCTTGGCCTGCGCACTCCTTGCATGACACTATGCCTAACTACACCTTCGAGATGAATGGCAACAAAGGTTATCTCTAATTGAACCCTTCATTCAACGCACTCCTTGCAGACAAATTCAACTGCACTCCTTGCAGGAATCCTCTGGTTCAATTAGAGAAACAATTTGAAACTCATTCTATCTCCCTTCCAGATTTCAATACAATCATGAAATCACATACACAGTATATAAAAGAAATTGTATGACAGGAAGCAAATATTCATGAGCATAACATCAATATACAGAGAAACAACACAAAACCATGAAATTGAATCAAAACTTTCTTCTATTAATTCAAATGTCTGTACATGGGTGTTCTTCATACAATTCTCTGCATGCTCTTCTCTTCCTGCTCCCGTTAATGTTACAATAATACAATGAGGGTGTCTATATCCGTTTTCCCTCTTGACCTCTACGCTATCAAATCTAGAATTAAGTATTCTATCTACTTTACATTAACTATATTAAATGCCTCATCTACCTAAGGACGAGAGATATCCGCTCAAGGTCCATTACAATATACAAGTGTGCCATCTCTTAAATGATTCATTTAAGATTTGCGCAACAGTTTCCAAGGCAATTTCAAAATTTGCGCTGGCTTATCCAATTGTCTTCTGCTCTATGCTAGCTCGCTTGATGAGTTGGCGATGCTCCTGCATCATACTCCTCGGCTTGAAAACTTTCATGGGCTCCTGTCCATGAGCTCCTGCACGGTCTGTCCATGCTTCTGTATCACTACTTCACTCTCCCAGCTAGCATCTTCCACTGGGTGGTTCTTCCACTTGACCAAATACTCAAAATACTGCTTCTGCCTGGTCTTCTTACCCACTCTCTTGTCTAGTATGCATTCCATCTGCGGCTTCTCTACAACTGGTAATTGTTTCACCCAGTGGATCACTAGCTCCTCAGCTCCAGTCTCTACTTCTCCAGCTCTGTATGGGTATAAATCTACGATATTGAATAACAGAGATATCCCAATGCCATTCGGCAACTCGATCTCATAAGCGTTTTCTCCGAATTTTCTCAAGACCTTGCATGGTTCGATTTTCTTCATTTTCAACTTATTGTATGTTCCCCTCGGGAACTGTTCTTTCCTCAAATGTGCCAGAACTAGATCACCAACTTCAAACTGAAGTTGTCTCCGATGTTGATCTGCTCTGTGCTTATATTCCTGATTTGAATCTATCAGTCGCTGCTTCACCCTTCTCTGAAGTTCCTTCATCGCCTCAGCGAATTCTTCTGCACTAGCGCTGCTAGTAGCAATCTTCTCTGAATCCTTTAGTTCAAAAACTCCTCTTGGTTGTGTTCCATACACAATATGAAATGGACTCTTTCTCGTGCTCTGATTCACTGAATCGTTGTATGCGAACTCTGCCTGGGGTAATATGCTATCCCAGCTTCTATGGTGCTCTGTCACCAAACTTCTCAGCAAGTCTCCCAGACTTCTGTTGACCACCTCCGTTTGTCCATTCGTCTATGGATGATAAGCAGAACTAAACACCAAGTTAGTTCCTAGCTTCTTCCATAAGGTCCTCCAAAAATGCCCTATGAATTTTGTGTCTCTGCCTGAAACTATACTTTTTGGCAATCCATGAAGTCGAATAATCTCCTTGAAAAACAAATTCGTGATGTGAGTCACATCGCTAGTTTTCTGGCATGGAATGAAATGTGCCATCTTAGAAAACCTGTCCACTACCACAAAGATGGAATCAAATCCTCTTTGCGTCCTCGGCAATCCCAATATGAAATCCATGCTTATCACCTCCCATGGCCTCTCTGGTATGGGCAGTGGCTGATAAAAACCTGCATTCTGTTTTCTGCCCTTCGAATGCTGGAAAATCTTGCATCTGTCAACAAATATCTTGACATCTACTCGCATCCCCGATAAAAAATATGATTCGCTCAGCTTTGCGAATGTTTTTCCATGGCCAAAGTGTCCTGCTAATCCACCACTGTGCTTCTCCTTTAACAAGTTCTCCCTCATGGAGCATTTCAGAATACACAGTTGATTTCCTCTGAACAACAATCCCTCCTGGATCATATAATCTATCCACGGGCTTCTGTCTCTGAGAACTGGATTCTCAGCTGCTTCATATGCCTCTCCAAAATTTGCATCTCCTGCGTACATGTCCCTGAGGTTTTCAAAACCCAACATTTTGACTCGGAATTCCTGCAGCAACAAACACTTCCTGCTCAAAGCATCAGCCACTTTGTTAGCACTACCTGAAATATGCTTAATCACAAATGTCAAATTCTACATATACTCTACCCATTTGGCATGTTTCTAATTCAACTTCTCTTGTTGAATCACAAACTATAATGTGTGATTATCACTGTACAATACAAATTCTTTAAGGATCAAGTAATGCCTCCACTTCTTCAATGCCTGTATGATAGCATAGAATTCTTTATCATACGTGGAGTATTTCAACTTCGCCTCATCCAGTTTCTCGCTGAAATATGCAACTAGTCTGTCTTCCTGACTTAAGACCGCTCCTATGGCAAGCCCACTTGCATCACATTTCACCTAAAATGTTTTCTGAAAATCCGGTAACACCAAAACCGGTTGTTCTATGATCTTCCACTTCAATAGATTGAATATTTTCTCAGCCTCAGCTGTGCAGTGAAAAATCTTATGTCGCTTCTTCACTGTGTCCATCATTGTTGTGCTAATCCCACTGAAATTCCTGATGAACTTCCGATAGAAACTAGCCAAACCATGAAAACTTATCACCTCGAATACATTTCTTGGTGATGGCCAATTCTTGATCACTTTCACTTTATCTGGATCCATCCTCAACTCATTCGCCGAAATAACAAAACCCAAGTAAATGAGCTCTGTCTTCATAAATGAGCACTTCTTCATATTAATCAACAACTTCTCTTGCTGTAGCTTCCTCATCACAATGGCCAAATGCTTCAAATGTTCAGCCTCTGATTTACTATAAATCAGTATGTCGTCCAAATACACAATGACGAACTTCTCGATGAATTCCCTCAGGACTTCATTCATCAATCTCATGAAAGTACTTGGTGTATTTTTCAAGCCAAATGGCATGACTAGCCATTCATACAAACCTTCATTTGTCTTGAATGTTGTTTTCCACTCATCGCCTTCTCTCGTGCGAATCTGATGATACCCGCTTTTCAAATCTATCTTTAAAAAATACTTTTCCCTACTCAGGCAATCCATCAGATCATCCATTCTCAGCAATGGAAACCTATACCTGATGGTTATTTTATTGATCGCTCTTGAATCGGTACACATTCTCTATCCTCCATCTTTTTTCAGACTGAGCGTTGTCGAAACAGCACACGGGCTCAAGCTTTCCCTGACCATTCCTTTGTCCAATAACTCCTGGACCTACTTCTTAACCTCTTCATTTTCTTGCAGCGTTAACCTATATGCAGCTTTATTTGGCAAGCTAGCTCCTGGTATGAGGTCTATATGGTGACTCACACTCCTCATCGGTGGCAACGAACGAGGTAATTCGTCCACTATTATGTCAGCGAACTCTTCCAGCAGTTCCTGAACTTCATCTGGCAAATCATCCACTCTTGTGCTAGTCAAGACAATCCTCGGTTTCCTGACAACAAAGAATTGTGGATCCTCTTTCTTCTCAATCTCCGTAAGAAGCTCCTTTCCACTCATGAGAAGTACTGTGTTGCTTACCTCCGGCTTCACCTCCTTATCCTTTATCGGAAGAAACATATGGGTTCTCCCATTCTTCTCCAGGGTATATGTGTTCATTCTCCCATCATGAATCACATTTCTGTCATATTTCCATGGTCTACCCAACAATAAATGACATACATCCATGGGAATAACATCACACAGAATCTTATCATTATACCCTCCTATCTTGAATTCAACCAAGCATTGTTTAGTAACAGTTACCTAGTGTCCTTTTTGTAGCCACAAAACTCTATATGGGCTTGGATGATCAGTCGTCTCCAGCTGCAGCTTCTCTACCATATCTATAGATACAAGATTATCTGTGCTACCACTGTCAACAATAACCTTGCACACCCTATCCTTGGTCTTTCAAGCTATTCTGAAAAGTCTAGTCCTTTGGATAGAATTTTCCTGCACCTCTTTCTCGGGTGTTAAAAGGGATTTACGCATCATCAGCGACCTTCCGCCTTCTTCATCCTCGGCTTCCACATCTCGCCTCTGCACTTCAGTGATGTGAGATTCTCCTATGTCCTTATTTTTCTTTGGACACTCAAATGACCTATGCCCATTCTTTCCACATGTGAATCATGTGATAACTCCACCTCGGCCTCTTCCTCTACCTCTGGTACGAGGAAAAGTGTTGTTGTCATCATATCCTCCACTCTGCTCTGTATGTTGTCCTCTTTGTTCAACATATGGCCCTTTTTGTGAGGTTCCACCTCTCTCAATCTTACCCTGAGTTGTCCTTGGGCTTCTGGTATTTATCCTGGGAAACTGCTTTGCCTCTGGGCTGACTTCTGCCTCACCCTCACTGACCTTGCTTATGACTCATCTTCTCTTCGGCTTTCAGAGCCATCTGATAAGAATCCTCTACCGTCCTGATGGTAACCATGCTTAATTCATCCTGAATGTCATATCTTAGACCATTCAGGTATCTGGCGACCTTCTCATCATCGCTCTCCCGATGACCTGCTCTGATGTTCAGTGGATAGAATTCTTCAGTGTATTCTTTCACTGTCATCAATTTCTGTCTCAGGTTCTGCATCCTCCTGAACAGAGTGATTTGGTAGTCTCTCGGGATGAACTTCACCTTCATCTTCGCAATCATTCGATCCCAACTCTTAATCTTCTGCTTGCCTTTGCAGTGTCTGTCAGCTTGTAGCTCATCCCACTACAATGCTACATGTCCTTTCAACCACGTGACAACATTCTTGACTTTCTTATCCTCTTCAATATATTCATCATAGAAGTAGGTGTCAAGAGCTCTTATCCAATCTAGTAGCTCTTCTGCATCCAGATTTCCCTCGTAGACTGGAATGTCCATTTTTGCCTTTGCACCCATCCGTGCAATAGCTTTGATCAATCACTCAGTTGATGCATCTTCAGCTGCAACTTCCTCCTCACATTCAGCCTCTATTTCGCTATCGGAATCACTAAGATCCCCTGCACTAGCTGTGCGTCTTTGAGCTGTCTCCATCTCCTCGAGTCTTGCTCGAAGATCTCTCATCTGCCTCTCCATTTCTGGATTTTCCGTCAGCCTACCTTTTCTTCGTACCTCCCCGTCCTCTGGATCAGGTGATTGTCTTTCTCTTTTGGGCAACATGGTGAATTCTCCTTCTCTACTATAGAAAGCAAAGAATTCCCGCTCTGATACCACTTGGTGCGCCAACCGCACTCCTCGGAGCATGACCGCTCTTTCCTCAGGACCTTCTTTCTCCTCGGCCCGAAGAACTCAAAGGTTCTTCCGATTCCCTATCAGGAATCTTTTTCACCCACATATTCTCTTTGCCATGACCCTCTCTTCTTTACTTTCAGAGGATCAGAACTCTTGACTTCGCGAGTCCAACAGTCGAGCACTACACCCTCAAATCCTCGAGACCTGATGCCTTAGTCTACGCCGACTTCCTCTTCCCTCTATCGGGACTTCGGCTCTATCGCGACTTCGCTACTCGCGATATCAAACACTCGGTCCTCCAACTTCCGATATCCGATGCGCTGAAATACCGATACGATCCTATCACGCTTTCTGTACTCGCCACCTCGCGTCCTCGGGACTTGGAGTAATCAATACTTGGACTATTGCCCTGCGAACTTCTGAGTTCGCGAAATCTCTCGATCTATGACACCTGTCTTCCACTCCTCTGGCTCCTTGTGGCCCACAATGTCTACACAATCGTTGGGATATCGCGTCTCGCGACTTCGTGATTCCCGTTTCCAAACCTTCGACACTTTTCTCACAAGATCCTGATGGTCGATCTTTGCGAACAATCCAACGGTCCTAGCTGACTTGGATCGACGACTCTGCCCCTCCTGAGCTCGGAAATCTTTGGACGCTTTCGCAGTAACCTCCTTGCACCTCTGTAAGATCCAACTGCCCATGGAACTTCGCGAAATCTCCTCGAAGGATTTCGACCGTCCGTTCTTTCCAAATGGGTTTCTGCAAAAGGAACACAATACTTCCCTACAAAGATTTGTTCACCTGCATGCGAGCTTTCAACACTTGCTCAAACACTTTGAATGCACAATTCCTTTGTGCAATCCCTCGACAAATTTCAAGGCCTACTCTTCCTGAGCTTTGTTCTCAACTTCTCGAATCCTTCAGAGAACTTCTTGCGCACATTCCTTGTGGCAAATCTTCAACAACTTCTAAGTGTTGAAGTTATTCGACTTTGCGCACTCCTTGCATAGCATTCCTTCGATAATTTACTCAGAATCGCAACTCTGAGACTTCAATTGGCCTGCGCACTCCTTGCACGGCACTGTGCCTAACTGCACCTTCGATATGAATGGCAACAATGGTTATCTCTAATTGAACCCTTCATTCAACGCACTCCTTGCGGACAAATTCAACTGCACTCCTTACAGGAATCCTCTGGTTCAATTAGAGAATCAATTTGAAACTCATTCTATCTCCCTTCCAGATTTCAATACAACCATGAAATCACATACACAGTATATAAAAGAAATTGTATGACAGGAAGCAAATATTCATGAGCATAACATCAATATACAGAGAAACAACACAAAACCATGAAATTGAATCAAAGCTTTCTTCTATTAATTCAAATGTCTGTACATGGGTGTTCTTCATACAATTCTCTGCATGCTCTTCTCTTCCTGCTCCCGTTAATGTTACAATAATACAATGAGGGTGTCTATATCCGTTTTCCCTCTTGACCTCTATGCTATCAAATCTAGAATTAAGTATTCTATCTACTTTACATTAACTATATTAAATGCCTCATCTACCTAAGGACGAGAGCTATCTGCTCAAGGTCCATTACAATATACAAGTGCGCCATCTCTTAAATGACTCATTTAAGATTTGCGCAATAGTTTCCAAGGCAATTTCAAAATTTGCGCTGGCTTATCCAGCTGTCTTCTGCTCTACGTTGGCTCGCTTGATGAGTTGGCGATGCTCCTGCATCAAATAAACATAGAGATATGGAGAACAACACAGATATCTAGTGAACAATATCTTCGATTGAATAAATGAAATAGGCTAAAACTATAAAATTGCAGAACTGAAACAACTTGTTTGAATGATGGTAGCTATCTTTGAGAAGAGATGTGGTTGACACGCACATCCATATGAGTAAAATGATTACAATGAGGCTCCAGAGGCATTTTTAATATTACTCATGAATTCTAAAACCCTAGACATCCAAAAACCTAACCCTAGGAGGTGAAACGCCAAAAGTCATGTCGGCCCCTATGGGTAAGTTGGTACCTCAACTTCCTGGGGTTGTAACTTTTGCATACAACTTCTGTTTTAGGTGCATGATAGCCCATTGGAAATGTCTTTTCGAGAAATACACATTCCACCATCAAAATCTGACTTCGTCTACAGTTTGACTGTGGAAAGCCAAAAAGCACTATTTAGAGTCCCACAACGACCCTGGAAGTACATAAAGATGTGCTGACATGAAAAAAACCAAAATAGTCCAATTGGATTAGGTGGGAGGCCACTAGTCTCCTCCTAGAATATGTGTAGGGATTCATACGGCCTCAAAAGTGTAGAACCCATAATTAAAAATAAGTACAAAAGAACATGTTGAACTAAAAACTGTCAATTTGATCCAGTTGGAATAGGTGGGTGGCCTCCAATATCCACCTAGATCAGAGTGGGTATATATGGGACTACACATTATGGAAGAAGTATCTTCCAATGCTCTGCAGAATGGTAAAGAGAGAAATTGGGTGGCCATAAACATCGTCACCCTAGTTACCAATGAAGAAACAATGCTTGAATGCATTCATGTGAAAATTTTAGTTTCATGTATCATGATTTGAGGTCATGATCAGCTGAAGTGGAAGAACACAGTCCTGATGTAAAAAAAATGTGTATAAATCAACCATGTGGTAAAAGGATGGCTGAATTACAACCCACCAAGGCAAAGTGCATAATATGAAAATCAATAATCTGAAAATCAATGCAAGGGTGCATTGTGTGTGAATGTGGCCATGGATATTGGCACATTGATTAAACTCATTTGATGATTGCATTTTGAAATGCTTGGTATGCTAAAATAATGCATGTGTAAAGAATGATATTTCCTTTTTGAATAGATGAATTTGAATGTTAGTATGCACAGTTCTGAAACTGTTTGTGAGCCACTACAAGTGTGCAATGAAAATATAATGTGTATGAGGAACTAACAATTTGTTTGGCTAAGTGAAAAATGAATTGCAAGAAGGAACTTTCTTGGACATGGCTATTTTTTAATCCCATAAGGAATACCAATCCCTACTGGTTATGAAATATCCAAACTACCATGAGAAAGAAATCTCATGCTTGTGGGATTTGGTTCCTATATTGGACAGATCTGAAAATAGAAATGTGGAACTTTAAATATGTGGGTGACAGATTTGAAAGAATTTCGATTGAAATAATGAAAGAAACTCATGAATTTCTATATGTATGTGATATAGGTGAGAGGAAAAATCTTTGTTCGGGGAGGACAAATGATGGCTATCAAATCTAGAAAGCATGGAAAATAGGTTACTGTTGTGACATGAGAACCTTGTGATAAGACATGATCCCCATAGAATGATGTGTTTTGGTGATACAGGCTGAAGGGATCCTTTTGATAGAGCAAGTGTGATGGATGCCTCAGTTGTAAGAGTTGGGGAGGTTTCATAAATTATTCTTGTGCGAGAAAGACCTAGCAAGGAAAGATGGATCACCCTAGGGACTGTATATCAGAGAAGGGGATGCCTGAGCATAGTCCTGGAGGGTGAGTGACCGTAAGGAAGAGGAGACTCCAATAGTTTTTGTAATATGTTGATTTTGATTATGCACACAATGGGTATGTCAAGGAAAACAGTAAGACAAGTTAATGAGACAACCATATGGATGCATATCCATGAACTGCACAAATAAGTATTGTGCTAACTTGTGAATATTTCCACTTGAATTTAAACAACAATAAAATGTTTCGCATGAAATGATAATTAATGTGCTTGTTGAAAATTACGGTAGGCATGTTCTGAAATGCCAAAGTCTGAGTAAGGACCATATTGGGAAGATGAATAACATTGTTAGGATAGATGAAAGAAGAAGTAATGGCATGTGTTGCCGAGAAATAAAGAACATTGAGGTTAGTGTTCCTTTGAAGGGGGAGGGGATTGTAACACCCCATGTCTAAACCCTGAATACATGTAATAAATCATGGTTAGTGATTGCCATGCAGTGACATGTGAATATTGTAAATGTATTATTGTTTAATTGTCAATGCCAAAAATGATTGTGGGGTGAAGACTTAAAGTAAAATCCATGATATCACTAATGGAATGAGAGGAGGATATAATAAACTAAAAGACCTCAAGCCTTATTCATATTATATCCCTTAGCCTTGATTTCAAGAAAAATCAATTAATGAGGGAGGTTTGTAGTTGAAAAATCAACCACCCGAATGAATAGAAGTATGGAGAGTTGTCATAATGGATAGGAAGCAGTCATCTAGAGGATGGCAGGAAAGATCACCATGGGTCTCCAGGATTGACCCACAAGTTTCCTTCTGATAGAAGAAATAGAAGGACAGGTCGAGAACCTTCCTAAGTCATGCATGGGATCGAGATATGTACAGGGAGAGAACTGGAGGAGGGTCGGGCCTATGAGAAAGAGAGTTGTTGAAAGGAATGCACGAGCGTGTGCAATAGAAGGATTAGATAACCCATAGAAGGGTACTGAGCTAGAGTAGAAGACCTGAAACAGGACCTGAGCTAAGAGAGCTGTGAGCTTGATGCTGGCAAGGCATCTGATAAACCTCGAAGAGGCATGGGCTAGGTGGGTGTAAGGAAAATCTCTACCAAGAGTAGAGTGAAGGAGAGTGACCTTCAAATATTGTTGAGAACCTGAGAGAGATTCCATAGTGGTATCATGGCTTGGCACAGGGGTTTCCATAATGATAAGAGTGAATGCATCTGAGCCTATGGTTGGGTGGAGAGGAAAACATCCATAGTCAGTTGGTTGGTTGCAACTTGTAACTAGATACATATTTCATAGACTCTATGTAATTGAATTGAAATGCATGATTGAATGCCTCTACTTGCGCTATAAATATAAATACTTGATTTATAGTAATGATTCTTATTGTATTGGAAAACTCTTGCATTTGAGTGATGATAGGATGGTAAGAATGGTCATGCCCTGCACAATTGAATATCGTTGTGATGGGAAATTCATGGATGGAAACTAGGATTATAAGTTAACAGTTGAATGTAAGGTATTGAGCCTAAGAAGGTGATATAACTCTCCTTCGCAATCAAAGGGAATTGTTGGATGTGTTATGTATGAGAGGCCAGAGAAGGATGTTAACTATATGTTATTCCCCTTTGATAAATTGGTGGGGTCGTAGGACTTTGAACCCTCATTCAAGTGATAGATGATGGGCTTGTGCTTGTTGTGGATAAGGGAAAGATCCCAAAGAAAAAAAACATGTTTTGAGCTCGATGGAATCACAACCGTTGGATCAGTGGAGAAAATAGATCCAGACTCTTCATCGGAGTAGGTTACCATGTCTGTAGAGAATGTACCTGAGTTAATATGGATCGTTAATAAGGGATTACCTAGAATTAACCTCGATCATAGATCATTGTGGTCTCGTTTAAGAAATCTTTGGAGGAGAGGTAATGTCAACATGATGTACCATGTAGACCGGGAATGCCAACGTGTCCAGAAATGGATAGGTGTCAGTCTGTGAATGGAAACAGGTAATTGACTGATGCACCATAATGCATGCCCCTTAGGTCAACTATGTCTTAGACCTTCATTTTAGCCTTGAACGTCAGACCAAAAGTTTGAAAGATCTTGACTATTGATCGGAGTACATCTGGGATGTGATCTCGATCGTTGATCGATGTGGAAGCCCTTAGAAATTGATGAGAGGAGGGATGACATCACGCTAACGTTATGTCGACATTGTGTTAACTAAAAGAGAATACGTGTATGAGGAATCCACATGGAGGCCTTTAATTGGTGTAGGTGATAGGGATTGGGTCCCTATCGAGTTTAATGGGTGGAAAGGTGAGATGAATGGGTCCACAAGTCCGCTAACCCATGAACCCAACAAACTCACAAAATAATATAAGTGTTGAGTGTTAGAGGAGAGGAAGGGACTCAGATGAGTTTGTGAGTCCGCCAACTCGTGAACCTAACAAAATCACTGAATAATCTAAGTGTTGAGACTTCTCTGATAGACTTATGAAGGGGAGGTACAAAATTGTACGTTCGCGAGTCCATGTAGATGGAAAGATGGTTAAGTGTTGAGATTTCTTAGATGGACTTATGAAGGGGAGGTACAGAATTGTATGTCTGGGAGTCCGCATAGATGGAAAAATGGTTAAGTGTTGAGACTTCTCAGACAGACCTATGAAGGGGAGGTACATAATTTTATGTCCGTGAGTCTGCGTAGGTGAAAAAATGGTTAAGTGTTGATACTTCTTGGATGGACTTATGAAGGGGAGGCACAAAATTATGTGTCTTTGAGTCTATGAATCCACGAATGAAAAATAAGTTAAGTGTTGGTGGCGAGTTCATGGAAAGTATGAATATAGACCATGAGTCCACAAGACTGTCGCCCATGAGTTCGTGAATACAACAAGGCAGCTAGGATGCCATTAGGATGACATATGTCCATTAATAACAAGATGATGAGCTAAGTGGGGTTCCACCGTGGTAGGCTAGGCTAGTGCCATGCCAGAACCTGAGTGTTTCCACATCAATTGGCACAAACAAAAAAATGCCACGTGGATACCACATAACAGTAAGAGAGATGTTGTCTATGTAAACCCAAGAACTTTGGGAGGTCATAGATTTGGTTCTAGAGCTTAGTTCTGAATGAAATTACGGAACTTGTAAAGCTCTTGACGAGCAAAAGAGGATGGAGCTATGATAGAGAAGATTTAAGGTTGTTAAGAGAAGCAAAAATTTAATACTCCATCCCTTAAAAAGATACTTAGGGGGTCAGGTCTGTTATATATATATATATATATATATATATATATATATATATATATATATATATATAGGTGGATATAAAAATATTTTATTTATGGTCTACATTGAAATTTTTTTTTTCTTATTAATATTTTTTAAATACCACATGTCAACTCCATAATATTAGGCATTGAAGGAATTACACATATCCCTGAGTCTAGGAAGTAGAAAGCACCTATTAACCAATTTAGTTACGCTATCTCTTCCTCTCTCTATAAAGTTGATATAGAATTATTTTACTTAAGATGGATATTGGAATATTTTATTTATGGTCAACATTGAAAAAAAAATTGTTATTAATTTTTTTTTAATATCACATGTCAACTCCATATTGAAAATAAAAGGAATTGTGCATCTCCCTCACACTAAACTGTAGAAAATGCCTTTCGACACAATAATTTTACTATTTATATATTTTTTAATTAAATAAAAAATACATAACCTCACTAAGAAGAAGGCAGTTTTATTGATTTAACTAAATATATTTAGTGTTTAAGGAATGATTGAAATGTTTATGAAAACATTAATTGTCACTTGTAAAATAGTAATAGTCACTTGTAAACTATTCTCAAAAGGAAAGTGTCCTTTGTAAGCTCTCATTGGGTCCTATTACCACTTTCATGTGTCACATCAATACACAACATAAATGGGTAATGGAGTACATATAGATTTTGAATATGGCATAAGATAAAACCCAAACATTTTGCACTTTTTCTGAATCCCGCAGATTCCTAATTCTGATGGATAGATTGTCTAGTTGGCAACATCAATAATTCGACACCTCCACTCATCCAAATGCCCTGACCCAAACCATCGTTATCATGTGTCACCTCGGCCATCCCTCGAAAAGTGAGCAATCCCATCAACCAATGTGACAATCATTTGACGTAATCCTATGCGGATGATTTTAAGGATGGAAATTTATTTTAAAATGTAGAAACATTGGTGAATCTTACTAATCCTTCATATGCCAACTATAAATCATTGGTGATATTTTTGTAAAAATACTCAAATTTCTAAGGATTTTATATAGTTTTTATAAATTTTTGGCGATTTTTAAGATAAAATAATTTTATCCTATAGAATTTGGGGAATCATTTTTAAAATAGTGAATCTCATTTTTTGAAAAACCATGGAAAATTAGCTCATGATCGAAATTTAGTCCTTAAAATCATCCATTAATTTTCCATGCCATAGTTAACCATCCAAACTGTCATTCCATGCAATGCACCCATGGATGGAAACCATCCATACGAATTTGAATTTTGAATTTGGTAAAAAGCGGGCTTCCAATTTAAATTTGAACTACCAAGAGAGCTTGAAATTTGAATTTGAATAATAATCCCTACAAATGGCAGCCTCCTCCGGCCCTGGGAATTGATGTCGGGTCGATTGAAAATGTAAGCGTCAAGGAAGGACTAGTTACATGTAGTATTTCTATGATCCAGATGTGTGAAGGGATTCTAATTCGGAGATGAATACTTTGACTAATCTGCTGAGAACTGGCATGGTCTGCACGTGGCTTCCTTCTATGGATCTGCAACAGCTTTGTATCCTTTCTACAATGGAAACATGTTGAGATCTGCCTCATCTTCTTCTAAATTATTGTTCGAGAAGGAAGTTCAGACGACTTCTTCTATTTTCGTTGCGGATTCTCCGACGGCTTCCAAGTTTTATTTTGTGGAGAAGAAGCTCGGCGATCCCGTGAAGGCCGAAGCCGAGACTGAATTCGGCAAGTTAACAGTATTGAAAATCATGGAAGCTGTGAGCCCAACTATTTTATATTCGCTATCTCCCGAGCCGGACTCGAAACCCCTCAAGGTCGAGTCTACGTCAACAAAAAAGGAGAATGGGAGTAGTTCGCAGATGATGGGCTCAGCTAAGGGCCAGGGATCCAAAAGGAGGTGAGAATTTAAAGGTTCTCCCTATGTGGGTCTGGGGATATTTTTATAGGCGATGCGCATGCGTATCTATCTTTACTGTGCGTTTGATGTGACTCAAGTAACGCCATAATTGTGATAATGAGTTCTTGTGGGTTAACACTCTCTCGGATTTCATTTCAGGAAGCCGCAAGAGAATAGTGTGATTTACTGCAGCAGGAGGGAGCAACAGACCTAGCGGTGAAGTCCTTTCTTCAGATATGTGGGCATGGCGTAAATATGGTCAAAATCCAATCAAAGGCTCTCTGTATTCCATGTAGACTTGTTAAAATATTTCAATTTATTTCAGAGATTCTGAACTAAAGAAAAATCCTCTCATCTTGCAATGGTGTAGTCATAATTCATCCCTATGATTGTCTGTTTGGTTATGTTAATGTAATGTGAGAGATTTTTTTTTTTTTTGTTTTTTTTTAATTATCTTCTTTTGCCTGTTATCCATGATTATTTTCCATTCATGAAGCTCTCAACCCCATGAATCTGTGATGCACTTTCAATTTTTTAGCAGTGTGCTTGCGTATGGATGGTGCGGGGACTCCATTATCGTTGGAGACTTTGTGTAATAGTCAGCAAATTTTGTGAGATCAAATATTGTAAAATTTGTTAGAGATTTATGTCAATCTATGATGGGGTGTATTGATAAATATTGTATATAGGTGTGTAGTGATAATTTTTGTCGCAAACTGGGTGTATTGATAAATATTGTTGCAAAATTTTAAAGAATAATGTTTACGTGAAATTTTGGTAACAACCAGGTAGTGGTGCTTTCCTCATGTTATGACAATGTTCCATTGAATATCAAACCCTTTAGGTAGTAATATAGTGGTCGTTAAATGTATATTCTTCTTTTCTTGGCCATCCTCTTCTCTTGTTTTATAGGCCTATGTTGTTACATCATAAAACTACTTTAATAACCAAAAAAATCTCTTCTTCATCTTTTGAAAGATGAAATCCATGGCAACAACTTATTATTAGTACTCATAGTCATAGGTTGTGTAGGTTTGACATTATTTTGGTGGAAAGTCTCATCGTAGTCTAATTTTTTGTTGAACATGGGTACTACAGATGCAATAGCTCTAAAGGTTTCTCAACGAGGAAACGTGTAGAAAGGAGCCAAACGGATCCGAACATGCTAGTGATCACTTATACCTCTGACCAAAATCACCCCTGGATGACTCACATGAACGTGCTGGCAGGATCCACCAGGAAAGCAGAGAAAGTGAATACATCTGAGAAAGAGAATTCAGATCAAATGCCTGAGAATTCCAAATTAGTCAAATATCAATTAAAAAACATCATTTTACAGTCATGTTTTCAAGTCCATGTTTTTCAAGTCCATGTCCAAAGGTTTTTGTTTGTGGGGTCTGAGTATGCCCAAAGGATATTGGGTTTCTCAAAACCTGAGAAAATCAAATAAATGGAAGAGAGCAAAACCAAGAAATTTTGTATTTTTATTATTTCTCTTTTTAGTTTATTGAAGTAAGGATATATCTTCACCCTTGCTTCTATCGGTGTAAAACTTTTGCCAGTACACATTTCAAGGACTTTATTCAACAAAATAATATCTTCAGTATGATACGAAAACCGACCAACATTAATTCCATCACCATCCCTGGACCTGTCTTTTTCTCTTTGGCACTTTGTAATCTCCTTGCACGCCCTTTGTGCAGTGCGATTGTTGGCTCACCATGATATCTTACAACAATGACATGTTTTTTTGGACACATTTTCTCAAGATCCGATCGTAATTATCGATCGTAATTATCGACATATTGAGGACAATTGATCTCTTTATGTTTAAATGCCACAAGACAGATTGATGATGAACATTACATCATATTTAATAGAATGTGGTACTTATTGATCATCTGGCTTGAAAGTTGCAACTATATATACAATTGATTTAATAAACTGATATCTTATTCGATGCGTAAGTAAGTAATGCATATTGAGGTATTTTTCAATTCAAAACAATCGATAGCCTGTTATGATGCTCTTTTTCACAGCCTCCTCTCCTCTCCTATCAGGTCATTTGTCGGTGTTACGAATGAATGAAGAGTGCCTTTCGACGCAAGTGTTGGGATTTTATTATTTTTCTGTGAATGATCTAAGTGTTGAGACAGGGCTCAACCTGTCTCGTGTGTTTCTCCATAACGTGTTAGGTAAACATTTCAAATAATAAAATTTTAACTTGGTCGCAAGGGACTCTACACGGCATTCAACCGTGTATTTCAATGACAATGAAATGTCGAGCAAGTTTAGGAGAAGATAAAGTTGTATGGAAATAATTTGCTACGTCTCATTTCCTTAAAAGTAAGAACGAGGCTTCAAAAAAGACAACAACTACATGACGATCTGGTTTTTTGGTTTTAATATGACTCCATTAAACATTTGAAACGACGATATGGCCATGAGTTTATTAATTAAAGTTCCAGTCTGTCTTTATGGTCATCAATATTTGGATCTATGTTATTACCGTGATACACAAGGTATGATTCCCATCCATGTTTATTCACAAACAATTTGGTTATATAATCACTTGTAATAATAAATCATGGTCCATTCACCATTTATGAGATGAATCAATAGGAATTGGCAATGTCCCTTTCATCCCTTTGTTTCGGTTTGAGTTCAAATTGATAGAGGTTATTTACAAAGCATTATGTATATAGTTTAACTTTGCTAATTATATAAAAGTTGATTTTAAAGGTCAAATCTATCTCTTGATGTGAGAGCATCATCCTTTAATCCAATACTAACATTGTCACTCCTTAAAGTGTCATTATACCTCATGGATCCTCTTTGGCATATTCATTTTTTTTTATTAATAACCTTTAAGAATTAATAGGAATTGGCAATGTCTCTTTCATCTCTTTGTTTAGGTTTGGGTTCAAATGGATAGAGGTGATTTACAAAGCATTATGTATATTAGTTTAACTTTGTTAATATATAAAAGTTGATTTTAAGGAGCAATTATATATCTTGATGTGAGAGCATGATCCTTAAATCCATACTAACATTTCCCACTCCCTAACTGTCATCATACCTTATGGATCCTCTTTGGCATGTTCCCTTTTCTTTGCACTAATAAAATCCTCTTAATACTCTATGTTTGGGATTTTGATATAGCCTGAGTGGGCCTAATGGTTAAGAACAAGTGTTTCCTCCTAAGAGGTCACAAGTTCAAATCCAGAGGGGTGTAGGGTATGTATACCTCCATAGACTTTACCAGTCAAATCCTTGGGCAGAGGGGGGTCCCTTGTCCCACAAACACAGGGGTCTCATAGACCAATTTGGTGTCTGGCTTGGTTATGACCTTAAAAATAGATGATTATTATTATTATTATTATTATTATTATAACACTTTCTTGCAAAGAGGTTTTTCTCTCTTGATAACTCTCATTCTTTTGTAAGTATTTAGAGAAAGATGGAGGAAATTCATTTATTCCATTGGTGAAGAGAAGTCAAGTGCTTTCGACCTAACACCATGGAAATTGAGCAAGTGTTTGGATAAACTCCATGTTTTAAGGAGGTTTGAGAAGTTGCTTCACAAATGGATTAAGTTCACATGCTTACAATGTTCATTTGAGCATGAAAAAACCATTCTTCTATAGGAGTGTAGAAAATCTATCATTAGATGTGATGTAACCTATATTAAAACATGTGATTACTAACAAGTATATATATATATATATATATATATA
>ML809773.1:8368-30762 GCA_009831015.1 Picea engelmannii | reverse complement strand
ATTTGCAAACATCTATTTAGAGAAGTTTTTAGAAATGTTGCTTCAACAATGTTTAAGTTGGTATAGGAATTATCTCTTTTACAATTTTATATTATTGGACATATGATTTAAAGTGTAGTAATTGTGATGTAAGTCATATCATTTCTTTCAAAATGTTTATGTTGGATGGAAATTTTTGAAAAAAAAAGATGACTCTCTTAAACATTCAACAATTAAGTGTCATTAAGATTCAGTAACATCACTTTTGTGATAGTACATAAGAACTTTTAAAAAAGATGAATGATGTGTAAATTTATTACACTTAGCCCCTAAGCCCTTAAAGAAATTAGTCTTTATATTTTAATTATCATTTATACTTTACACTTAATATTTCTCCTATCTCATTATAATGAATTATAATGTGCCCTAGGTCATAGTTCATGGGATCATAGTTCCACATACCATGGTTCTAGAGGTCAAAGTTACAGAGGTTATAGTTTCTTGGGTCATAGTTCGAGAGGTCATAGTTCCATAGATCATAGTTCCACAAGTCAAAGTTTCTTAGTTCATAGTTCCTGAGGTCATAGTTATAGAGTTCAAAGTTCCACAGGTCATAGTTCCATGGGTGATAGTTCCTAGGTCACAGTTCCAGAGGTCATAGTTCTAAAGGTCATTCCATATATGGTTCTAGTTTCAGAGTTCAAATTTCCAAAGGGAATAGTTCCATAGGTCATAATTCCACAGGTCATAGTTCATGAGGTCATATTTCCACGGGTCATAGTTCCTAGGGTCATAGATTGAGAGGTCATAGTTCCAGAGGTCAAAGTTACATAGGCCATAATTGCAGAGGTCATAGTTCTTGGGGTCACAGTTCCAGAGGTCAAATTTCTAGAGAGCGTAGTTCTAGAGGTCATAGTTCCATAGGTGATAGTTCTAGAGGACATAGTTTCCCAGTTCATAGTTCCACAAGTCATAGTTCCTAAGTTCATAGTTCTTTAGGTCACAATTACCAAGGTCAAAGTTCCCAAGGTAATAGTTCTAGAGGTCATTTTTTTTGAATTCATAGTTCTAGAGGTCAAAGTTCCAGAGGTCATAGTTCCATAGGTCATAGTTCCATAGGTCAAAGTTCCATAGGGCATAGTTATAGGAGTCATAATTACAAATTTCATAGTTCCCAAGGTCATAGTTCCATAGTTGATAGTTTTAGAGGTCATAGTTCCAGAGGTCATAGTTCCCGGGGTCATTCCACAGGCCATAGTTCCATAGTTCAAAGTTCCAAAGGGTGTAGTTCGAGAGGTCATAGTTTCATAGGTCATAGTTCATGGGGTCATAGTTCTAGAGGTCAAATTTCCCAGGGTCAAAGTTCCAGAGGTCATAGTTCTAGAGGTAGAATTTACAAAGGGCGTAGTTCTAGAGGTCATAGTTCTAAAGGTGACAGTTCTTGGGGTCATAGTTTTGCAGGTTATAGTTCTTGGGGTCATATTTCCATAATTCATTGTTCCAGAGGTCAAATTTCTAGAGGGTGTAGTTCAAGGGGTCATAGTTCCATAGTTGATAGTTCCAAAGTTCATAGTTCCAGAGATCATAGTTCTTGAGCGGGAAGTACAACAATGTAATACTTTATTATTTCTGGAATTATTACCCGTGGAATTATGACTTCTGGAACCATGACCTTAGGAACTATGACCTATGGAACTATGACCTTTGGAACTATCACCTATGGAACTATAACCCTAGGAACTATGACCCGAGGAATTATGACTTCTAGAATTACAACGTCTCTAACTTTGACCTATGGAACAATAACCTGTGGAAATATGACCCCAGGAACTATGACCTCGTGAACTATCACTTGTGGAACTATGACCTTTGGAACTAATCCCTCTGGAACTTTAACCTTTGGAACTATGACCTGTGGAATGACCTTTGAAACTATGACCTCTAGAACTGTGACCCCAAGAACTACGACCCATGGAAATATGACCTATGGAACTGTGACCCTAGGAATTATAACCCAAGAAACTATGACCTCTGGAACTACACCCTTTGGAACCTTGAACTCTGGAACTATGTCCTATGGAATCACCACAAGAACTATGACCTCTCAAACCATGACTTGTATAAATGTGACCCCAAGAACTATGACCTATGGAACTATGACCCTAAGAACTATAACATGTGGAACTATGACCCCTATAACTACATCCTCTAGAAATTTGACCTCTGCAAATATGACCCAAAACACTATGACTCATGGAACTATGATCTGTGAAAATTTGACCTCTGGAACTTTAACCTCTAGAACTATGACCCTAGGAACTATGTCTTATGGGACTTTGACATCTAGAACTACAACTTCAAAAAATTTGACCTCTGGAACTATGACCTTGGGAAGTTTGACCTTGGTAACTGTGACTTGAGAAACTATGACCTTGAGAACTATGACTTGTGGAACTATGACCTCTGGAACTATGACATGTGAAACTATGACCTTTGGAACTATCACCTGTGGAACTATGACCTCTGGAACTTTGACCTCTGGAACTATAACCTGTGGAATGACCTCTAGAACTGTGACCTTGGGAATTATGACCTATGCAACTATGACCTTTGGAGATTTGATCTTTGGAACTATTACCTCTAGAACTATGACCCATCGAACTATGGCATCCAGAACTGTGACCCCAAGAACTATGACCCGTGAAACTATGACCTCTGGAACTATGCCCTTTAAAACTTTGAAATATGGAACTATGACTTGTGGAATGACCTTTGAAACTATGACCGTTGGAATTGTGAGCCCAGGAACTATACCTAAAGAACTATGGCATGTATAACTTTGAAATTTGGAACTATGACCTTGGGAAATTTTATCTCAGGAATTGTGACCTCAGAAACTTTGGCTTGTGGAACTATAACCTCTAGAACTATGACCCGTGGAGATTTGAACTCTAGAACTATGACTTGTGGAACTATGACCTCTAGAACTATGACATCGGGAACTATGACCTGTGGTACTTTGACCCTAGGAACTATGACCTCTAGAACTTTGACCTCTAGAGATATGACCTCTGAAACTATGACCCTAGGAACTATGACCCTTGGAGCTATGACCTTTGGAACTATGAACTATGGAAATTTGACCTCTAGAACTATGTCCCGATGTCATAGTTCCTTTTTTAGTTGGGAACTCTAACTGACAGACACTTTGATGAAGGAACTTTGACCAACAAAGGAATTATGAACTTCATTTGTAATTACAATTTGACTAATGTTTGATTATTAGTCAACAAGAGTAAACTAACACAAATGACCTCTGGAATTGTAACTCCATGAACTATGACTCGTGAAACTATGAACATAATTGTAAAGTGATAATAGTTTATGGAGACTCAAAAAATGTGATAAACTGGATTAATGGTACTCAAAGATGCACAAACATCAAACTTTATAATATTGTGGAAGACATAAAATCTCTACAGATGGTATTTGATTCTTTTACCTTCCATCATGTGTACAGGGAAAGAAATGAGGAGACAGACTGGGCTTCGAAAGAAGGCTCACACATGGAATTGGGCCAGTGGAAAATTTTAGAGATCTTAAATGATCACTTTCAGGAACAACATAAAACCTTCATGTGAACACTGGATACTTTTTGGATTGGACAACTATATGCGGAAAAATATTTTGCAAATTTTGTAAAAATTCTAATGGATTTGAACACAAAACTATAAAAGGAAGGACTTCAACGAGATTTGAAGAAGATACATAGACATACAGATTATATTAATACACTCTAGAAGTGTATCTACAAAATGTAATTTTGATCATAGATGATGATATAAAATTACGCTTTTTTCCTGGGAAAAAAAAAGAAACTATGACCTCTAGAACTATGCCCTTTGGAAACTTGAACTCTGGAACAATGGCCTCAAGAATGACCCTGAGAACTATGAATTGTGTAAATATGAGATTTGGAACTATCACATGTGGTACTATGACCCTAGGAACTATGGCATGTATAACTATGAACACTACAACTATGCCCTTTGGAACTTTGACCTCTAGAACTATGACCCCAGGAACTATGACCCGTAAAACTATGACCCGTGGGACTTTGACCTCTAGAACTATGAATTCAAAAAATTTGACCTCTAGAACTGTGACCTTTGGAACTTTGACTTTTGTAACTGTGAATTGAGGAACTATGACTTCAAAAAAATTGACCTCTAGAACTGTGACCTTGGGAACTTTGACTTTTGTAACTATGCATTAAGGAACTATGACCTATAGAAGTATCACATGTGGAACTATGACCTCTGGAACTAAACCCTCTAGAACTTTGACCTATGGAACTATAACCTGTGGAATGACCTTTGGAACTATGACCTCTAGAACTATGACCCCCAAAACTATGACCTCTAGAAATTTTACCTATGGAACTATTACCTTTGGAACTGTGACCCATGGAACTATTACCTCTTGAACTATGACCCCAGGAACTATGACCCCGGGAACTATGAGTCTTGGAAATATGACCTATGGAACTACACTCTTTGGAACTTTGAACGCTAGAACTATGACCTATGGAATTACGACCTTTCGAACTATGACCCTAGGAACTATGACTAGTGGAACTTGTTAGTCACCATTAAAGTTTTATTGTGCGAAATCAAGATTTCAAAATCTAGCAAAACGCTAAATTTGGTTTGGAAGCCTGATAAACTGGGAAAGGGGTTGGATATGGCAGGGAAGGGATAAATATGGCAGGAGCACTAAGTTGATCGGATCCGAAGCATCATGGATCATGAGTTCTCAAGATCAATGACCGAGACTGATTTTGGGGAGTGAAGCTGCACAGGGTTTAATTTTGAAGGGCGGTCCCAAAATTTAAACCGTGGTTTTCTCTCGAAGGTACGCGGAATCACCAGTTGCATTTTGGAACAAAAATTGGGTTGCCTCAAACCACTTTCTCATGCCCCTGGAAAATGAAAAAGTATAAAAGGACCTTTAGTCATTTATTTTATTTGATTATTATTTTGAACACTGGACCATTAGAACCTTGGCGTGACTATCATCTTCCACCTGCATCTCAACAGTACACCAAATGTGCACCATTTCTGCCCATTTCCAGGTATTTACACAGTAACCATGGAGCCTATTATAACCTTAGTAACAGAACAAGATCCTGTGGAAAATGAAGAAGCCCTAATTGACCGAGACACAGATGTTTTTTATGTCAAAATCACTATTTCTCCTATCTTTGTGACCAGAAGCAACCTTCCCGATAAAGTAGGAAGATGTATAATGTTCCTTGAAGCAGTCCAGGCCACCATAGTACCTTATGTTGTTGAAATAGCTTTCCCATTTCCGAAATTTGTAGGCTGGTGCGTCGAATAGTATGCCCATGAAGAAAGAATAATTATGACTAAACAAGGGTCCCTGGTCTTGTGCAGGATAGAAAGGCTATCAATTTGAGAATCCCTCAGTATACCAGAGTCCTTTTCTATAAACTCTAAACCATTTGATGAATAGAAATTGATTATGGTATATAGAGAGTGTCCATTAGAGGTATGAATTCTAGTTTTGCAACAAATTGTCAAACCTAAATAGTTCTTTGAAAGCCTGTCCTAGACTATGAATGTAGATATAATGATCATCGAGGTCCAGTAGGTCTTCTCCTTATTGAGTCAAATTTTAGGCTTAGACAGTGACAAGTACGTGGTCGAAGTCATGCTCGATTTCCTTCTGACCTTTTTCAAGTCAGAACATGGTCTGTCAGTCCATATCAACTTTGATCAATTCCTAGATGATACTATTCATAAACAACTAGTGAATTTTTGCTCCCTGAGACATTTTATATACTACACCTATCTGTTGAGAATTTTCCTAGAAACCAACAAGAGGGAATTTCCTAAAGCATCATTTGTGTCAATTGAATGTAAAACAATTACATTACTTATCTTCATCAATAAAGTCATGTCCATAGTTTATAGTTCTATTTTCAATACCACCCTACCTAGAGTTTTGGATGACATGAGAAGTTATCTACAACCAAATCCAAAGAACAGAGTGGGGTATTGGGTATTATTCATGCACTCAACAGTAATCTAGATTTATGGTTGTCATGAATCCCCTTACCTATTGCCTATTTTTATGACTCCTATAATCTTTGCCCTCAAATTCATCAGACAAAGAATTATATCTGAGATAGAGCATTTCCTGAAGTTGCACAAAGCCTCCAAACTTATGTTCCCTTTTTTCATTGGCCCCTTTATTGTCAAATCTAGATCATGTTTATCTTAGGTTCAAGCAAATCTCAAAGAGTTTGGTTTTTCACAGTTACAGGGAAGAATGTATGATCCACACCAAATCATATCCAAAAGAAGACAGATGAGAAAAATAGCCCCTTATGAACATGAACAGGTTGAGGGTTTTGATAAGCTAGCTAATATAGAGGTCTGTGTTGATATATAAGAAGCCCTTTAGCAAACCCAAACAAAGAAAGTGGAAGCAACTGTGCAAACAATTCAAACACAACAAGCTCCTCAGAAGCTAATAATCAAAATTCCTAAGATAAGTGTTTACAACAAGAGAAGAAGTTCAGAGGCCATGGGAATCAGTGATCAGCAGATTGCCCCAAAGAAGATGAAAGTTACGCAATCAACACAGATTATGGATTTGGAAGAGGAAGAGTCTAGAGATGAAGATAATATAGATTTGGTGGAAAGTGGTACTAGCACTGTAGAGGTTGAAAAGGCAAGTAAATTCCAAAGTGAAGGTATCTCAAGAACCTTTAGCAGTAAGAAACACATCTTTGATAAAACATCTGAGTCATTTTATCAGTCTAGAGAGGACTTGGAAAAATAGTATGTTGAGAAGGGAAAGACAACTCAGGGTGAGATGAGGGATTTAGCTCCTGAAGTGGAAAATGTTTCTCAGCATAAATCTTCTCTGTTCATTGTAAGGGATGTTGAAAATAAGACCTTTGACATTGTAGTTGCAGACAAAGACAAAGACTCTGAGATAAAGATAAAATATGACAACATAGGTTCCCCAAACAAGGTCAAATTCCACAAACACATGACTAGTGGCATGCTATATTATGATTACTTGATCTTAAGTTTAAAGATTTCAAAACTATCATCTTATGCAATGAAATTGGAAGGATAGTTGAGGTAGGAAAAGGCATCTAGCAAATCTTGGCAGATTTAGGTCAAGAGGTTGAAATCTGAAGGCCCCCAAGGGTTGAAATCTTCACTGGATGAGAAGGACAAATTAATTCAAAGTTTGAAGAAGAAATTGAAAATGCCTACTATAGAGCATCCATAAACAACATAATTGGTTGCTCTAAAACAATAAAAGGAAACACTTTGTCAAGAGACACTGGGCTACAAGTCTAGGGTGTTGCAGCTGGAACAAGAAAAGGTGAAATGGTCACAAGAGTAGACATAATTGCTAAAGAAGGTTGTGGTTTCAGCTCCTATAGTAGAAATTGGGTCAAACATTGAAGGACTTGTCTAGGCTATGTCACAAGTTAGCTTGAAAGAAGGATAAATCAAAGTGTTGAAAGGAAGCATAGAGAAATTGAAGAAGGAACTGCATGCAAAGGATGAAAGGATAGCTCAATTTAAAAAGGAGAATGAAGTCTTGCAAGAGAGAATAAATAAATTGAAAGTAAGGTTAAGAGGCAAAGGTCTGTTGCAGGGAGGCAATCATATCATCTGGGACTCTATAGCTGTCGAAGCTGCTAAATTCAGATCACTTTTGAATTTCATTAATGATAAAGGCAACATAGCCCTTACAACTAGAAATAGGTGCATTGTTGTGAATGAAACTTTAGCAAAGAAACCATTAGAATTGGCCCAAAACGCCATAAATATACTCAACGTTGTTCCTACTGCAGACCTTCATACTATTGGAGTTAAAGACAAAACTACATTGATTATCTAGGCCAGGAGGGTTATTGCTAAACATAACTTGTTGAAGTTAGTCTAAACTAAGGCAACACAGATGAAACAAAGTGTACATGAGTTCAAAGATTTATTTGAAGAATTGTTTACCAAAGGTATTCCACTCGTTTGGGATGGCAAGGGAAAATTGTATGATCAAGAAGAATACAATTCTCATTTGACTCAGTGCATAATGGATCATTCTAAGTTTGAAACTCTAGAGGAAAATCTAAAAGGAGCTACTTTAGTTGAGCATATGATTAGAAACTTTGAAATTTTGAATCAGTTTAAAGAATTCAAGCTTGGACTGCCAGTCATGTCATATGCTTCTTTCATTGACCTGGAGATTCTGATAAAGGAAACGATAGATTATGATATTCTTTTTGACTTGCAATGAACAAAATGGTTCGACTGGGTAAGACAAATTGTAGTTTTCTAGGGCCCAGTAAATGATTTCCAGATGTCAATGAAATATAGTGAATCACATGGAGGGTCTAGACAGAGTTAGAGGGAGAATAAAGGGACCAAAATGCCAGAGGAGCCAGAATCCGAATCAAGAAACGTTTTCTTGTTGATCATTGTAATCAGTTTCAAAACTAAAATGTTTCTTTCTTATCATTGTAATCGGTTTCAAAACTGAAAGGTTTCTTTATAATCATTGTGATAAGTTTCAAACCAAAGGAACTCAGCTTGTATAAATATTAGGAGTTCCAAACGTATTAGGGGTTGGAATAAGTGCAAGGGCATGATTTTAGCTATTTAGAACTTGAATGTAATTTTCTGAAGATGAATAGAATGCACATGCAGATGTCTTGAAATTTCCACGAAAAGATTCTAATGGTGGTGGTCTGAGATTTGTCTTCTTTCTTCGTATGTATTTCATGTGTTCTTGATTTAATTTTCATTGTCTTCTGTTTAAATTGGATAGTTAAAGGCCCAGGATTCATCTTGTGATTCTATCGGCTTAAGAAATTTAAAATGTGTTAAGTTCTTCCTAACTAAGTCAGAATTCATTTTATTTAATGCTCTGATGCACTTATATGTTTCTCCTTTCTTTTTACACTCTGCAAATTACAATTTATAACTTAGTTCATGACCTCATTTATCCTTTATCCTTTGGATAGTTCTACCGAATAGTCAGTTCTTCCATTTGTTTTCAGAAGTTTGAATCCATATCCCTAGGTGTTCCTCCCCTTCCTTGCCAATGAAATTATAAAAAACCATTCAAAGCAACAAAACCTAGCCATTGACTTATTAAAGAAAACTCATTTGTTAAAGACCAAGTGACAGGAGAGAACCATCTTTGAGCTGAGCGGGCTAGTACCCAGCTCTAAATTGGTTTGTAGGTTACCTCTGTCATTTTTTGTATTAATCGAACAAATTTATAGAGTGCTAACATAACTATGACCTATGGAACTATGAATTCTAGAATTATGATCTATGGAACTTTGAACTCTAGAACCATGACCTTGGGAAATTTGATCTTGGGAACTATGACCTACGAAAATTTGACCTTGGGAACTTTGAACTATGGAACTATGATCTCTCAAACTATGACATTAGGAACCATGACCTCTAGAACTATGACCTATGGAACTTTGATCTCTGGAACTATGACTTATGGAACTATGATCAGAATTGGATCTTGAAAAATATTTGTAAATGTTGTAAATAAACATGTTTTGTTTTATTTCATTTTATTTGATCTTCTGGCACAATGGGAAGGTGAAATGAACAACTATGATTGTTGGCCTTCCAGGAGTGTCCCATTTGAGAGTAGTAGTGAAGAAGAGAGGAAAGAGAGATATGCAAGGAGAAGGAGGGAAGAACAACAACATAAATTAGAGATCGAAGAGGGTATCCTGCTCAAAGTTGAGTGGATGAAGGAGTTGATGTGCCTGTTCTCTCTGAAAAAGGGTGCCTTTGAGCCTTGGCCTCTGAAATTTTATGTTTTCAGTGAGTAAAAATACACAAAGACTGTGTATATCTCACACCATTGTAGTTTTCTTCTCAACATAATAAAAGTCCCATTTAAATGTTGAATCTATGAGTTATTTCAATCAATGCTTTGGGATTTTTTTTTGACTTACGACCATGTATGCATACTCTATTGAAGTTTTTTTTATTTATCCTGTAGCACTCATCCAAAGAATTCTCCCATTGCACAGGCATATTTAAACTTGTCTAGGAGAATTTAAACATACATGGGTGAACTTATACTTACCTGGGTGAATTCAAAAACCCATGGGCATTTTTCTTCAGTGTTGAACATCTAAATTTGTCCCTAGTAATTTTTATCTATTGTGGGGAATCAAAATCTCCCCTAGATGTTTTTTTTCTTAATTGTTGAGGGTCACCAAATATCCCTACAAACTTTTTCCTTTGCTATTGCGGGTCGAATCCACCTCTAGATAATATTTCTTTAACTATTGGTCGATCCATTCTGATTGGGTTACTCTTGAATTCAATTTTCTTTCCTTTGGTCGACCCGATAATTAAATCATTCAACCAGTATTTCCTTTGGCTGACTCAACCATCAAAGAATTCGACCGAGATTTCCTTTGTTTGACTTGATCATCAAAGAGTTCGACCGATATTTCCTTTGGTCGACCTAACCATCAAAGCATTCAACCGATCTTTCCTTTGGTCAATATTACCGTCGAAGAATTCGACCAAGCTTTCCTTTGGTGGACCTGACCATCAAAGAATTTGACTAGGATTTCCTTTGGTCGACCTGATCGTCAAATAATTCGACCAAGCTTTCCTTTGTTTGACCCGACCATCAATGAATTCGATAGGGCTTTCATTTGGTCAACCATACCATCAAGCATTCAACTGGGGTTCCATTCGATCGACCCAAACATTAGAGCATTCAACCCGCCTATGGTTTACTATCATTAATCACGGTTGACAATCATTACCCATGTTGACCATGCATGACCATATTTCCTATATATACTATACTCACTATTATTGGCCATATCGACCACATTGAACCACTTACCCATATTCTATTGATGTACTAACCTCCTTACTCACTAATCATTGTTAACCATATTAACCATGGTTGAATCATAAACCCCAATTGTTATAGCACAAATTTCCACCCCTGATTGCATTTGTGAGATGGCCTAGTCCATTCTTCATCTTGCAAACCTTAATCCCACTCTCCTTCATCAAAATCATCTCTAAAACAATATATTTGTTGGTGTACACTATTCATCCATGTGCAACTTGTGTATTTGTTGCAATATTTCTATTTCTGCTAATTATAATACATATGGTACCTTACACTATATGACTCGTTTGAAGGATAAAAACTCAAGGATCATATTCTCTGAAACAAAATGTTATTCACCAAACACAAAAAATAGAAAAAAGAGAGAAAAACAAGTAATTCCATACCTTAAGAATGATAGAAGAATGAATATGAAGCCTCTTCAAGGGGTAAACCTCCTTTTATACTAGGGAAATGATAACTAGAGAATCCCATGAAGGTTAGGCACTACCACACAAGTTACACCATGCAACAAAGAAGAAAGGATAATGTCATGACTTGATGGGATCGAATCGAAGCCATAATGTTGGCAATAGAATGGTTAATAATGCAAGATCGCAAGGTGGAAAACCTATCCTATATGCCAGTTTTAAATCCCATACCTCATGGTTCCATGAAGATCACCATAAAAAATACCAAAGAAAATGTCTCCAAAGTCCTATATACATGATCAACCACACTAGTCCAAAAGTTAATAAATCCAATATAAACACCTGATAACAACTCGTGCTCTAGAATGAAAATCTTTGAAAACAAAAACAAATAAAGACACAATATGGTACAAAGTACCATGCAACCTTATAATGTACACATAGTACTTCTTCAGTTAGATCTCCTGATGAGGCTCCTACATAGGAGTATCCCATGATCAACTAACCCATAGGTTTTTAATGGCAATGCATGGCTCCCAACGAAATGGACATGCCACACAGGTTTGAATTTGCATGCTCCTAACGTTGAATGATTATGGATTGGAACCAAAACCAAGATGCCTTTCAAAAATGCTTGAGGACTTACACATTGATCATAATGAGCTCCAATGTGTCAAATATAAGTCTCATTAGCTATCTAGTTTCTTGATGATGACCATCGAAACCCATTAAAGAGATGTGATGTTCATCCCAAACAGAGGTATTAAGAGGAACATTCAAAGCCATCTTTGGAAAGGTGGTTTCTAGGCTGTGTGTGTCAACCTCTAACTGATCTAGTTTAGGAATAAATAAGGATCAATCTTCCCATGGTCTACCACCTACATTCATGGCTTCAAGGGTAGCTTCATTTGAAGGAAATTCAACTTCCAAGAAATCATGTGAAAAAGGAGGGTTGATGCCTCAGATGGGCGAAGTGAACCGATCTTCCATATAATGATGGATATTCTAATAAGAGTTAATAGATTCTATCAAAAAAGGCTCACAAATACCAAGGCTTGAATACTTTTAAATAGTGAGATTAGAATCAAGAGGAAAATCCAAGTTGTTCAGGCCAATATAGGAAAACAAGGGCTCTAATTCCCCAATTGGATGAATCACGTGATCAATTGTCAGGACCATGTCTCGAGAAGGAAGACATGAGTGTAAATGTAATGTACCCCCATGCTAGGTACCTCAAGAATCTGCAATCTGGAATAGATTTCGAAACTTATGATACCAATATTAATAAAAACAAGAAGCATGAATAACAAATGTACCAACCATGCATGAAAGATAGAAAACATTAACATATGAAAATGAAAATTTCTCATTATCATTCACAACAATAAATAGTAAATATCACAATGTAAATAGAATACTCAGAGAAAAGAGAAAACTTATCTTTATCAAATGACCACATCGATTGGTTGCAGACATTGGTTTTCCACCCAACCTTAGGCTTTGGTGCACATTAACTCTCTACAACAAGACACCCCCAAGCCGAGGCTATGAATCCACAAGGACGAGTGCTTAGGCTGACTCAAAGTCTCAAACCGGTCCAACTATCAAGATATCACAATTTATTTTCTCTTTCTCACTCCCAACAATCCCAATTTATCAGCTCTCTTCTCCCCTCATAGTTCCATAAGTCATAGTTCCACAGGTGATAGTGCCAGAGGTCATAATTCATTGGATTGTAGTTCCACAAGTCATAGTTCCCCATGTTATAGTTCCAAAAATAATATAGTATAGAAAAGGAACTTTACATTGTTGTACTTCCACCTAAGAAACTATGACCTCTAGATCTATGACTTGTGGAACTATGACTTGTGGAACTATGACCTATGGAACTATCACACATGGACCTATCAACTATGGAACTATGACCCTGGGAATTATGTAAGGTTCACAAAGTCTACATGGACTCAACTGTTGGGGAAACATATCGATTTGGAGGAATATTGGGAATACCTTCATATCCACTCAAATATCATAGGAAAACACCTAGGGAAAGTAAAAGGCAAGGTCAAAAATTGACACAACTAATTCATGAGGTTGGCAACTTCATGATCAACTTCGGGCAAGTACATAGGCTTACCAAGGGATTCTTTTCCCCACAATTGTCTTCCTCATGAAGATCATCTCTTGGAATTTATGAGCTCTAAATGGGAGAACTAAGCAAAGTTTTCTTTGAAACTGTATAATGGCATAGGAACTAGAAATAATTTTTCTCCAAGAAATAAAATGTGCAGGTAGAATCACAGAAAATGTGTTCTCAAGATGTTGGAGGCAGGGATGCTTTGTCTTTAATGATTCTCAGGGTGAGGCAGGGGGCATAGAAATATTATGGAACCCAACAACCATTCTTTTGGAAAACTTCTATTCCACCCCCTGGACTCTCACAACTCAATATAGAGCTATTGGGTAAAAAAATATGACCTATGGAACTGTGACCCCGTTAACTATAACCCATGGAACTATGAATTCTGGAACTTTCACCTTTGGAACTAGGACATGAGGTCATATTTTCTTTGTTAGTCGAGAACTCTAACTGATGGGAACATTGATGAAGGAACTTTGAAAAAAAAAAAAATATGACCTTCATTTGTAATTTCAATTTGAATAATGTTTGATTATTAGTCAACAAGAGTAAACTAACACAAATGGGCCACTGACCTTTTCTTCCACCCACTAACATTTTAACCCACCTATGGTTTACGAGGTGTAAGTGTTACTAGGATCACACACGTCATAGTTCCTTGGATCACAATTCTAGTGGTTAGTGTTCCACACTTCATAGTTCAAGGGGTCATAGTTCCAAAGGTCAAAGTTCTAGAGGGCGTAGTTCTAGAGGTCATAGTTCCACAAATCATAGTTCCATATTTCAAAGTTCCAAAGGGCTTGGTTCCAGAGGCCATAGTTCCATGGGTCATATTTCATGGGGTTACAATTCCATAGGTCATAGTTCCATGGGTCATATTTCATGGGGTTACAATTCCAAAGGTCATAGTTCATGGAGTCACAGTTACATAGATCATTCCACAGGTCATAGTTAGAGAGTTCAAAGTTCCTAACAATTTTGTTCTAGAGGTCATAGTTCCACACTTCACAGTTCCTAGGGTCATAGATCTAGAGGTCATAGTTCCTAGTGTCACAGTTCCAGAGTTCAAAGTTCCAAAGGGTGTAGTTCCAGAGATCATAGTTCCAAAGGGCGTAGTTCCACGGGTCATAGTTCCTGGGATCAAAGTTCTAGTGGTCAGTGTTCCACACTTCATAGTTCAAGGGGTCATAGTTCCAAAGGTCAAAGTTCTAGAGGGCATAGTTCTAGAGGTCATAGTTCTACAAGTCATAGTTCCAGAGTTCAAAGTTCCAAAGGGATTGGTTCCAAAGGTCATAGTTCATGGGGTTAGAATTCCAGAGGCCATAGCTCCATGGGTCATAGTTCATGGGGTTACAATACCAGAGGTCATAGTTCATGGAGTCACAGATCCATAGATCATTCCACAGGTCATGGTTATAGAGTTCAAAGTTCCAAACAATTTAGTTCTAGAGGTCATATTTCAACACTTCATAGTTCCCGGGGTCATAGTTCTAGAGGTCATAGTTCCTAGGTTCATAGTTCCATAGGTCATAGTTCCAAAGTTCAAAGTTCCAAAAGGCGTAGTTCCAAAGGGTGTAGTTCCATTGGTCATAGTTCTTGGGGTCGCAGTTCTAGAGGTCATAGTTCCACAGATCATAGTTCTGGGGTTGTAGTCCTAGAGGTCATGGTTCCAGAGGTCATAGTTCCAAAATTCATTCCACATGTCATAGTTCCAAAGTTCAAAGTTCCAAAGGCCATATTTCTAGAGGTCATACTTCCACGGGTCATGGTTCTTGGGGTCACAGTTCCATAGGGCATAGTTCGAGAGACAATAGTTCCATGGGTCATAGTTCTTGGGGTCATGGTTACCCCAGGAACTATTACCCCTAGAACTTCTCCATTTGGAACTATGACCCCTTGAAATATGACCCACGAAACTTTGACCTATGAAACTACACCCATGGAACTATGACCTCTGGAATTGTGACCCTAGGAACTATGAACTGTGGAACTATGACCTTGGGAACTATGACCTCTGGAACTATTCCCTTTGAAACTTTGAACTCTAGAACTATTACTTGTGGAACTATGACCTCTAGAACTATGCCCTCTACAACCATGACCTTTGGAACTATCACCCCAGGAACTATGAAGTGTGGAACTATGACATATGGAATTGTGACCCCAAGAACTATGACCTCTGCAACTATGACCTTTGGAACTGCGACCCTGGGAACTATGACATATGGAATTGTGACCCCAAGAACTATGACCTTTAGAACTGTGACCCCGGGAACTATGACCCATGAAACTATGACCTCTGGAACTATGAACTATAGAACTACACCCTCTAGAACTATGACCTATGGAATTTTGACCCTAGGAACTATGACCCGTGAAACCATTACCTCTAGAACTATGCCCTCTTGAATTGTGACCCCATGAACTATGACCCATGGAACTATAACCTCTGGAACTAAACCCTTTGGAATTTTGAACTCTAGAACTATGACATGTGGAACTATGACCTCTGGAACTATGCCCTCTAGAACTATGACCTCTTGAATTGTGACCCCAGGAACTATAACCTCTGGAACTACACCCTTTGGAACTTTGAACTCTGGAACTGTGACCTCTGGAACTGTGATCTCTGGAACTATGATCTCTAGAACTATGACATCTAGAGTTGTGACCCCTACTTGATTACATATGGTTGGATTTCCTGCTTTGTCTTACAAACATGGGGGAATGTAACCTATTTATTCTTATTTTAAGATTCACTATACCACTTTATGTGGCCTTTGTGTTGTTGGAGATTGTAACATATTGATAAATTAGTCAAGTCATGTTTTGTCTGAATCATTTGTATTGTTTTTGTGTACATGGGGTTCTTATAGCTCGAGAAATATAAGTTTTCTTAAGACATAATCATGTTTTACTAACAAATAAGAATTATTCATGGTTCCCTTGTTACTTTTTACAATACATTTCACTGTTCAGTTACAATAAGTTTGAAAGTTGAGACATTGCTAGAAGAAGTTTGGGAGTAATGTGGAAAAACTATTTAACTTTGTAAGTATAAAAATTCATGAATGGTGATGATGAACCCTACTAACCCTACTAAAATGTCAATGTCCCTTTGTAATGGGAGGATGGTTGTGTTTAAACCGGGTCCTAGATGCTTTAATGTTCAAATCTAAGTGGTTTTTTGCCACCCTTTGCACTACTTTTCTAATTAGTAAAATCTGACCTTCACATTTTCATAGAACTATTTAGTTTGTAAATCTTTTCCCTAATCAAGCCAATAATCAACTTAAATTTACTATAACAAAGAGATTATGTAAAATTTTATGTAAATTAGTACATATCGAAACAAATATTTATCAAGGACATCAATTTATTTGGCGTTATTGTTAGTAGGCACGTACTAAATCTTTCTACAAGTAGCAAAGTAATTAAAGTTTTCTCTTCCTAGTTGCAAGATTCCTTTGGAAAAATATGACTTCTTTGATTTCTTAGTTTTAGCTCTGGGCTTTCAAAAGGTGCAGCTCATCAATTAGCTATGAATAGGGTGCCAAATTATTAACAGAGACTAGACCTACATTAACTTTGCAACCATATGATTAAGCACGTATATATATATATATATATATATATATATATATCTACTCTGGAATTTGTGGAAAGAAATAAATAGATGAATTTTTAAGGATAAATCCCTTACTAGCAACCAAATCCAGGAATCATCTGAACTAATATGTAGGAGTCCATTGCAACAACTACTTGTTCAGTGTAGGACACACAACTGGAGAAGCACGAAGTCCACATTTTCAAAAATTGGAAATTTGGGCCTTGTTTGAAGCAGATGCATACCATGACGAAACCCATATGAGCAAAAATTAGAGAGCATTAGCTACCCCTCAAAGAAGGATTCATCAAGATGAATTTCAATGATGCCTCCAAATGGAATCTAAGACCATTGGGGGGTGTTCAGGAATCATCAGGGTGAAGTGCATCTCGTTTATGCCTCAACCCTAGATACCTCAACAAATAGTGCAACAGAGCTTATCATTGAGTGCAATGTTCAATTTGAGGAAAGTCTATTGTGTGCTCCACATAAGTCACATGCAGATAATTTTGTCCTTCCACCAATTTGAGATTATGAGTCTGCACATTCAGACTCTACTTCATATTTGAGCTCCGATATAGAGTTAGAGGATGTATAACATGTAGATACACAGTCAGTACAGGCATATGAGGAGCCATAGCAGAGGCCCAAGTGGGCACAAACCACTCTTTAGGATGTAGGATATCTTTTTGGGGATCCAACAGATCTCAGGAGGACTCTCTCTTAGTACGAGAAACCTCTCTGTGTACTCACAGCCACTGAGCACATGTTTCCTATGCATTATTATGTGGCTCAGTATTCAGACCTGCAGACCTATTGCGAGACTGTAGGGAATCCCTTTTGGGAATCATCCATGTAGGAGGAGTACAAATCCCTTCTTGAGAACTAGACTTGGGATCTGGTTCTGCTTCCTTCATGAGGGAAGCTTATCAGATGTAGATGGGTCTACAAGATGAAAAGTGTAACATACGAACAAGTTAGTAGATACAAGGAAAGACTAGTTTCTAAAGGTTTTCAACATATCCATGGCATAGACTAAAATGAGACATTCACTCCAGTAGAGAAGATGGATTCTATTCATTTGGCCCTTTCTATTGTGGCAACCAAAGGCTGGGAAGTCCATTAGATGGATGTGAAGAATGTGTTTCTCCATAGAGATCTCTTAGAATATATTTACATGGAGAAATCACCAGGCTTCATAGAGGATTATTCTTTGGTTTGTAGGCTCAATAAGTCTCTCTATGGCCTCAAGCTGGCATCGAGAGCATGGTACACCATGATGGACTCATACGTGTTGTTCCAGAATTTTGTGATATGAAAATATGATCCAAATGTCTACATGCTTAGGACTACTGATTCACTTATGATTCTAGTTCTTTATGTGGATGATCTTTTGATCACTAGCTACTCGACTTCATTGATTTCTATGAGGAAACAAATTCTACATGACGGGTTTTTTATGATGGACATGGGTCCACTCCATCACTTCCTTGTTCTCAAGATCAGTTAGGATGCTTCAAGCATCAATATATCTCAAGCCAAGTATGCTCGAGATCTCATGGATAGATTCCACATGACAGATTGCAAGTCTTCCCCTACACCCTTCATATATGGGGTAAGACTTGAGGATAGAGGGAATGCTCCACTGGTTGATAACACTCTGTACAGGCATCTTGTGGGGAGTTTGTTATATCTCTCCCACTCCCGACCAGACCTATCATATGCAGTGGGAGCAGTCTTCAGGTACATGCAGGAGTTACATGAGCTACACTGGAAGGATGCAAAATGTATCCTTCGGTACGTTCAGGGCACCATCAACTATGGGATTCATTATGCATCAAGATTTGTATTGGATCTCATAGGATTCACATATTTTGACTAGGCAGACGATATCACTAATCACAAGTCCACATATGGATACATTGTTAGTTTGGGTTTAGGGCCTATCTGTTGGTCGAGCAAGAAGAAGTCTACTATTTCTCTATCTTTAACCGAGGCCTAGTACAAAGGAGTAGTTAACATTACCATCCAAGCATTGTGGCTATAGAACTTTCTTACATAGTTGGGTATAGATTCCACAGATCGTTTGTCATTTTGTGTGAAAACTAGAGTACTCTCAATTTTTACAAAGACCCAGTGCAACAGAAACAGACAAATAATATCAATATCCATATGCACTGCATAAAATATATAGTCCACGAGAGGATCATCGACTTGTAGTTATGTCCTTCCTCTAAACAAACTAATAACATCTTCTCCAAGACTTTCACCGAGCAAAAGTTTCACTCTCTGCATGACCATCTTGGAGTGAAGGACATAGTTTCTTAGCAATTGTATTTTCTTATTTTGATACATTCTACTTTGAGGGGGGGTTTTCCCATGATGATTTCCCTCTTTCCTCGCTTTATTTTAGTGTTCAATAGTTGCATTGTTTTTGGTTACCTAACATGGCCTTTTTTTTTAGACCCATTCTTCATTACCCCATAGCAGTGTTCGAGGGGGATGTTGGACATATTACACATACCTAGGATATTTTTCCTTATTTTCTCTTTATTAGTGATTATTGAGGATATTCTATTTTTTAAGAACCTCTCCTACATTCTAGGAGAATATTCTCTTCAGTTGACTCGCAAAGTGGAGTCATTCAGGGTAACTTTGGTTTTATCACCAATTAACCTCAGGATCATCACCATGAATGCGCACTTATCTTGGGATCATCACTATGAAGGAGAATTCCTTGTGCATGCTTGATCTCCTCCTCATTTCATGCAGTTTTGTCCAGTTAACTGAGGACTACATGAGTATTTGACTATGACTAGGTGGTAGTTAACTCCTGTAATTATCTGTGTGTGTCCAAATATCTCTAGACCACCACTATGGTTCATTGGATTCTCCTCTGTTGTGCATTAGTTGAGCCATGCAAAGTATATCATGTGTATTTTATCATTCTTTCATCAGGTTAATACAATTTCTCATTCTTTCACTCCAACTTTTCTCTCTTCTTCTCACCTTTCCAAGATGTGTATGTTCTTTTGCTAGCTAGATCTTTTGTGCAAGTGTTCACCACATCTTACATGTTAGAGATATTACACACACCTAAGACATTTTTCCTTATTTTCCTATGTTTATTAGTCATTATTGAGGGTCTCCTATTTTTTAGGAACCTCTTCTACATTCTAGGAAAATATTCTCTTAAGTTGACTAATGGAGTAGAGTCATTCAAGATTACTTTGGTTTTATTACCAAGTAACCTCGATATCATCACCATGAATGAGCATTTACCTTGGGATCATCACCAGGAAGGCACATTCCTTGTGCATGCTTAATCTCCTCCTCATTTCACTATGGTCTATCCAATTAACTAAGGAATATATGATTGTTGACTAGGACTAGGTGGCAGTTAACTCCCGTAATTGTCTGTGTGTGTCCAGATCTCTCTATACCACCACTATGGTGCATTGGATTCTCCTCTATTGTGAATTAGTTGAGCCATTTAGATTATATTATGTGTATTTTATCATTATTTCATTTGGTTAATACAATTTCCCATTCTTTCACTCCAAATTTTCTCTCTTCTTCTCACCTTTGCAAGTTGTGTATGTTCTTTTGCTAGCTAGATATTTTGTCCAAGTATTCACCACATCTTACAAATTCCCCATATCAGTCTTAAGTGGTGTAGACTCTTAGCTGGTAAGATCAACATGATGGCATGCCTTTGGAAGAGGAAGGGAAAAGTGTGATTTATGGGGTGTAACAACAAGGAAGCCTCGTCTTCAAAAGTCCCTATCCAGTCCACTCGAGTTGCAAGGGATGCAACGAAAATAGAGGCAAGATTTTGGGAATTTTTCTCAGAAGAGGAGATTCAGACAACAGAAGCAGTGGAAGAATTGGTGTGGCTGCAACACAAGGACCTCCTAGATAAAGAGATTGCAGCTGAGACTGGTGACTGGTTGATCGACCCGGTCCATGCCAGAACCATGGAAACAAGATATTTAGGTTGCACCAAACTTACTAGATGGTCAAAGCCATCCTAGGTCAAGCCTTGCATAAAACCAAGAGAGACCAAGCAGACCTGCAACATGCCATCCATATTCTAGAGGGTAAGTTCGAGTTGTATTGGAGGTCCTAGCATGGGATTAGATTTCGAGTTACTGAGAAGGTCAACAACAAAAGCATTGTGAGATTAGTCTAGTGGAGCAGAGTCTGCCAAGCTCGTTCAGTTTCCCCATCGATGTGGATGAAAACAAGGATGAAAGAAATGTGAGGGCTCGAGTAAGCATCCCAACCCCAAGCAAATTTCATAGGGCAAAGAAGGAACCAGGTTGACATAACTCAAGGTATGATGAAAGTGGACGTTTTTTTTAATGCATGGATAATAAGAGGACCGCTTTGGTAAATTAATGGATGGAGTAAGTTATAATATTTTATAGAGGATCATTTTTTTTCTAAGTGGGTTGAATTATTGGAAGAGTATCTTCTTTTTTTCTAAGTGGGTTGAATTGTTCATCATCGCACCTATGCCTTGCGAGTAGCACGATACTCGTGGAAAGTCGTTTTAATCAAAGGTATATGCATAGAACTTAAAAGTATATGCATGTACATAACTCAAGGTATGATGAAAGTGGACTTTTTTTTTAATGCATGGATAATAAGAGGATCGCTTTGGTAAATTAATGGATGGAGTATGTTATAATACTTTATGGAGGATTGTTTCTTTTCTAAGTGGGTTCAATTATTGGAAGAGTATCCTCTCTTTTTTTTATTAAAAGGTAAAAAAGGTAAAATGGTAAGAGGTGGATTCTTTATGTTTTGGTAAGGTAAAAAGTTGCAAGATAAAAAATATTTATTAAAATTTTCTTTAAAATCTTTAACTAATATTTTTTTTGAGGTTTGAGGTTCAACTTTGAGTAAGAATTTTTTTTTATATTAAGGTTTGGTTTTATAAATAGTAGTTTTGGAGTTTTCTGCTAATGGAGAAAGTGCAGAGTTCTAAGTTCGAGGTGGATAAATTCAATGACAAGAATATCTTTGCGCTATGGAAGCTCAAGATGAGAGATCTTCTTGTGCAACAAGGATTGCAAAAGGCGTTGGCTGGAAATTTAAAGAAACCAACAAGCACGACAGACAAGGACTAAGCAGATCTAGATGCAAGAGCCCTCAATACTATTTGTTTGTGTCTGGCAGATAAAGTGTTGTTTAACATCGTTGAAGAGGAGACAACAACATGTTTGTGGAACAAACTGGAGAGTTTGTATATGACAAAGTCATTGATGAACATAATCTTCTT